>LPNX010236822.1:106704-145294 GCA_001517045.1 Pseudotsuga menziesii
GTATGTAGAGTGATCAATGCTAACTGTGCATGCCATATCAGTCCATGGTGGAGGCCATGTATAATTTTTTGGAAAATAAGCTAACATAGTGGCTATGCAGAATGCCACATGACAACTTTAGATTAGTCCACGATGGAGGCCATGTCAACCACAAAAAGCCACGTGTTGTATGCAGAGTGATCGATGCCAACTGTGCATGCCCTATTATCATCTATTATCATCTACCACGTCGATGCCAACTGTGCATGCCTTCCACCTTAGTTTGTTGATTGGGCTGCCATGTGGCAACCTACACCTCTTTTTTTCTTAAAAGCTTCAGCAGGCCACAACGTTTGCATCTGAGCTCCATTTGGTGTGTCATTCATGCCATTGGAATAGGCTCATTGATTTCTTTGGCATGGTGCTATCCTTGTTGCAATGTAGGGACTTTAAATTTTCAGTTTTTTAAGGTTCTCTTGGATCATGTTATTTAGTTATTTATATAAAAAATAATATAGTATTTAATTAAAATTTATAACAAAAATAATAATAATAAATTATTTAATTCAAAATATTATTATTTAATTAATATTTTAATATAATACAATAATTATTATATTCATTTTACATGCATTTAAAACTTATATAATTTAAATAATTTTTTTTTATTTAATTATGATATTATAACAATCCCCATTAATGATCACTAGGAGAAACAATACAAATGGAGGAAGGTGACATCACACTAACATCCCCCTTGCTGATAAATTCCAGAATGCGTGATTAAATGCGAATAAGAACACACGTCACCTCATGAAGATGATGAAGATAACAACCGCTTCTGACTGAATCATGAAACTGCACTTGAACCAAGTTGTACAATGAACTCTTGTTAAACATCAAAATAGTGGATAGAAACCTTTGATGGCCAATACAAGAAACTGTGGCAAGCACATGGTCATCACAACTTGTAACCCAACTAATTGTTGAAATAAATTTTAAATAGACCGCATCAGGAACCCTAATGAAGATTACATTGCGAATACATGACCCGAATGACCTATCCATCGAAACATGTGTCAAGAAGATCATCTTCACAATCAAGTTGAAAGATGAAAGAACAATAGGCCTCATCACGAATATAAGAACCACATATATATCCATCAAAATGTTTCTAGTAGACAGTTTTCATAACCAAAGAACTCTACTGAATAACACATTACAAATACAAGACCCCAATGATCTATCCATCAAAATGTTTAGCCCACATATAATCATCATGACTTTATAGTAGAAGATGGATGTTCATTTCATCACATTATTACTAGAATATGGTGATATAGTATGGCATATGATTATATGCTTAACATCAACCATCTCACATAAGAAAAGGTTTCAACTTTGTCGCTATCAAGGATAAGCTGAAAATAAGAACAATGTTGAAGAACCAAAGATAATGAAGAGGTATGGAATATTTACATCCTATAACACATGTGGGATAAATAGCTTTCCACCTCCCTTACATGAAGAATGGTTATAAGAGAATTTAATTACATGATGCATGTTAGAGAACTCTATTTTATAATATTAGAGTGAGTATGTCTTTTTAATAATAAAAATTCATCATTACATATTATAACAATGATAGGGATTGAACTGGTAAATATACTTAAAATTTACTATTATACACAATTATATCAAGTTTTTCATTTTAAGTTGGTGGAACTTCAGGAAGTATTGAAATATTTAGGCTTTGTTCTCAAACCCAATGGTTATAGTATCAAGGATTGGGGATGGTTGATTACTAAGATTGAAAGTAGAATTCAGTTATGGCGTTATCACTGCTTGTCTAGTGGAGAAATACTTACCTTGGTCAAAGCAATTTTAGATTATAATATTCCACTATATTGGCACCTCTTAGATCACATTCGAGAAGGGGTGTTAAAGAAAATTAGTAGACTTTACTGTAACTTCATAAGGAATGGTAAAGGTGACAAGGTGAGTTTTCAATTGGCTAGATGGAATTTATTGACATGCCCAAATATTGAAGTGGATGGGGGATGAAAGAGCTCATATACATCGGAAAATATTTGTCCACAAATAGTTTATAGAACTTGATCACAAAAGAGGGTCTATGGAAACAATTATCACACAAAAGTGTTTAGCTCCAACTTCCCTTTTGGATTCGATCAAGAATCAAGTAAATGATATTCACAATGTTTCGAAACAATGGAAAGCTCAGATATAGGCCTTCACGATTATTGGCAAACACTTGGGCTAGAAGGCCAATGAGAGAACTTAGATCTGAATAAGGGTAAATTCCATCATGGGATGTGATGCTTATTCATTGCTTCATGGGGCATTGATTCAACATTTACAAGCACTGCATTGTCACACTTAATTAAATTTTTGTTGATGCACATATGAACATTTGGAAACAATATTAAAACAATTCATCTGTGTTAAGATATGGGCACATTAAGCTAAAATATGCTCCATATGTACTACTTTGGAATAGGAACACAACATCCGAGACTTACTTTGCAAATCCTAAACATGAATTCATTATGGCCCCTAATGAAATAAGAAGTTATTAGTGATGGAAAATGATTTGAAAGGTCAATGTTCCCAAGAAGACAAAATTGCTCATGTGGCTTGATCTAAAAAATATTTTCACAACTTGGGACATTCTACAAAGGAGGAACAAACATGGCCTTAATGAAGAAACTGTGCCTCTTCACGCATTATAATTGTGCCCCTTGGTAGTGTAGGTTTGGACAATGAACTTGTTGTGGCCAAATCCCACCACTGGGGTTTTTTCAATGAGGCAAGTGAAGAAGGTAAATGTGGCATAGGTGGTTTTCTTTTTCTACTTGAGCAATGCTCTATTCATCTTTGTGTCTTTGTTGAAAATGTAACTAACAATCAAGTTGAAAACCATATATTTACAATAAAAAAATTATAAAAATATAATAACTTAAAAATATAAATATTTTATATTTATAATGACTTAAAATAAAAATATATAATATATAAAAAACCATTATTACAAATTAAAACTTTATGTTACAAAATATTTCTTATATTTATATAAACATATTTACAAGTACATCTAAAACATTGTTATTAACTACACTACACTAAATCATTGAGGAGAATGTCAGTCCTTTGTAATTCTAATCTGAACCTTCACAACAAAACATGTACTATAAAAACAAAAACATTTACTATAAAACAGCCATAAAAATTCCATAAAATCTTTTCCATCCTCAAAATTAAATATTAAAAAATAAACCAATTGTTATCTTGCCACTCAAAAACATTTACTATAAAACAGCCATAAAAATTCCATACAATCTTGCTAATCTGATATAGAAATATAAGCAACATAGTTACAAGTAATAAGTAACACATCAACATAAAAACAACAAGTAATATCACATAAAAAGATATGCAACATTGCAACAAGTAATACATTGTTGCAAAGTTTTAATGTTTCACAATTACTTCAACTTTGCAAAGTTTCAATGTTTCACAATTACTTCAACTTTTAGCTTTAAACTATATACAATATGACATTAAAATATTTCTAAGTGGCAGGTATAAGCAGCCTTGCTGTTTTTTCACTTGTTTTTATTGTGTATCATTTCTTTGAAACAAATTGGTTGTTTTTATGTTATTGTAAAAGAGTTTGTTGTCATGCTAAATGAGGGTGGACTTTCTTATGGAGAGTACGATCCTTAATTATTTAGAATATGTTGAATAAAGAGGAAGAACTCTCTTATAGAGAGAACCGACCCATTATCCTTTTGAAGAAGACTAATTTTCAAACTGTAATGTGTTTTGTTTGGTGTCTTACTAATATCGAAAAGACCGAGTAATTTTTCCTGTGAGAAATCGATTTCCAAGCTAGAAGAAATGTGAATGTTAAGGCATGAGACCCTTCCTTTTTGTTTTGGGCATGAATTTCAAGGGAGGGCCAGAGTCTTTTCCCCTCTACCTCTACATGTATGTCAAGAGCGAGTACCTAGTCTAGTTATGGTTGCATGAGATCCTTTAGCTCTTGATTTATTTTGCTTTGAACCATCTCTCTTTAGTTTTATATGCGTTATGAATGGCAGTGACCTAATGATAGTCGACCATCCATTATTTATGCATGTGTTTCAATGGGGAAGTTGGAGTCCGAGGCTCCACTTGGTTTGAGTGTGATATGTTTGGAGGGTGAGCCCTTGACTTAATATGTATGATTGTGTTTATTTTTTTCTTCCTGAGGATTCTTGTCATTTACAAAATGGTTGAGCGATCTCTTCTCTTATAAGAGGATTGACCCATACTTTATGTGGAAGATTGGTTTTTAAATTAAAAAATATTGATGCCAAAAGGATAAGTGATCTATTCCCTAAGAGGATCAACCTATGCCTTAGCTTTGCAACTATGAATATTGACCCCTTCACTTGGCAGTTTTCTATTTAATTTATAAAAGAGTGATGTGTATATTTTCCCATGGGGTTGGGTGATCTCTTTCATAACAGAATTGACCCATGCCCAGTTAGTGTTGTAATTTTAAGTTTCAACATGGAAATATCATGGGGAGAATCAACCCATGCACCTTCCCTTTTCTTACTGTGTTTTATGTTATATGAAATAGAGGAAAAGTTTCCAATCATAGAGGAAAATTTTCCAATCTAGTATTTATATTATTTTATTACCTACTCGTTTCAGAGAAGGAGGTGATCTTCCCTTGAATGTTTTGTATACTTATACGATTTTGTTTAGTTATGATATGGAGGGTGATCTTCCCCCATGTAGGTTGAGTATCTGCATACATGTTTTGTTGATGAACAAAAGGGCATGCTCCTTAAGGGGAAGTTAACTTGTATAGTTGTATCAATATATTTAATTTAGTTGTGGAAAATAGAGTTATAATAGTCGAGTGATATGATGAACATGTTGAGAGTTGGGATCCTTGTATTGTTGTTGAGAGACAAGTTTTTTTTAGGAACTAGTGTGAGGAATCCTCTTTACCTTTCCATCCTAGTGGATTCATTCCCTAGTTCAAGGGTGGCCTCTCGGCGGAATTAATATACACCAAATAGAGAGCCTAAGGTTTGGTTGAACGTTGCACGCATGCATTTAGCTTCCTAAGACTTGTTATTCTAGATAAATTATCTTAATTTTTTGTCAATATTATTCATACATTCTTGGAGTATATATATGTGTTATTTTATTATGAGTCCTTGCTAAAGTATATATGTGTGCTTTTATTATGAATCTCAGTTTTTTATATGGTGACTCAACATTATAAATATGTTTTTATAACATAAGGATTCTAATGAGATGTTAAATAGTAGCTCCCATATTTTATGATGGCGTAGATATTTTTTTATCAATCTCAATTCGAAAAAAAATATAATTAGGCATGCTTTAATGAACATACATATGATAAAAATGTAGTGATTATATGTTGAAGAGGTTCTTCTATAAGAGACCTTGCGATGTTTCAAAAAGGATGGTTGTTTAAAGATAGATAAAAGATGATACATATTATAGTTTTATAAAGCGGTCAGTTTTCCCTTCATGAAAATTAGTGTTGTCAATTTGTTCATATCATGCACATATCATTGACTATACTCTTGCAAGGCCTAAGATATGATTAAGGATTAAGGATATCTAATGATGAATTAATGAAGGGTATGGGCATAATAGAGTCACAACTAAATAGTTGAGTTGAATATTATTGTACTTAAAAGGTATGTTGTCTCTATCAAGAGTTTGTACTAGCTTCACATAATGGGTTATCCAATGTTAAGATATATTTATGTGATTACATAAAAGTATGGAACTATATGTATGCCTTAAATTTCTACTAGAAAGGGTATATTGAACCTATGCTATTTCATTATTTCATTATACTAGAATGAATGTATTGCATAAGTAAGTGTTTGTTTTATTTATAAATATCTACCACTATAGGGAATTATCTATATTCCTTATGTTAAAACAAGATAAGTAAGAATAATACACAAGTTACCACATTTTTCTGTTATCCATTTATCAACTATCAGTTATTTTTTATATATTTTTTATTTTTATCTCACATTCTTCTAGTTATCTTCTATGAACGGTTGGTTATATATTCATCATGAATTATCCATGCATTGTTACCAGTTATCCATTCATTCAATCTGGACACCACCCCAAATATTAAATAAATCTATGAACGTAACAATTATAAAAAAAAATCCAAAATAACATGCAATTCTGGGTAGAGAACCCATTTAACTAGAAGAAAGTAAGTGATAACAGAAACAAAGTGATTAGAAATATACATAGAAAACAAGTAAAACATTTGATTGGCTTGCAACACTTAATATGCCTTATAGTTGTTCCAAACTAAAAGTTAAATAGCTATGCTAGTCTATGAAGATCTTCGTTTCTGGGCCTCTTCACAAATGTAAAGCTCCTGACCCCCAATTCGATGTCATTTCTGGCCCTTTTCACAGAGCTTGACGCCAATTCAACTTTCTGAGAAAATATGGACACTCTCTGCAACTCAAAATTGTGAGAAAATATGCCATTGGAGGCAGACATAGACATAGCATAAGTAGGGTTCTGCCCTATAACAGGATACTGAAGGCAGTCCGTTCGCAGGCTATTCAGACTGGGGTTTGATTTTCTTGGGGTCCGATCCTCCTTATGGACCTTCTGATGACCTCCGAATGCCTTAGAACTCTGGAACTTTCTTGAGCAATAGCGGCAATTAAAGATGGGACCTTCGGAGCCCTGGGCGGAGCTCGAGTTCTTGGAAGCGGCCGAGCCCTGTGTGTTGGACAAAACAAAATTGCGGCCCGGGTTGTTCTCCAACTCTGCCACCCTGTTATGACCTTTCTTGTTTGCACGGATTTGACCTGCCAATCCTTGTACAGGCTGAACACGGCTGAAATTAGTGTATAGTTGCGTGAGCTCCATTCCAAATAATTTGAGCTGCTGCTCCATGGAACCCTTATGATCGGCCTCGGAAGTCATGGCTTCGCTGATATATCATCTCTGCTAAAGTTGCATCAGCGATATTCAGGTTTGCTGTTCGAGTTTGCTTATATGGTAGCGAAGCGTTTTATAGGATACGAATTATCTTGAAAATAAAAAACGGTTTTAAATAAAATGGTTTTAATGTTTCGAAGTGGCAACTTTTTCCATTATTATGGTGTTTAAAAATAAAATAAAAATAAAATAATATTAAAATATTATAAAATACTTCGCTAATTAATAAATAATATTAGAATTATAAAAAGAGACCAATCCAACTGTCAGTACGGTGGTTGATTATCTTTAATAATGATATATTATATTGTTAAGAATAATATTTATTATAACTAAATAATATTACTATTCGGAAATGTTGTTATTATTATATAAATATTACTTTAACGTGTTTATAGGTCAGTTGTATAAATTAGTTCAACAATTGGGTAAGAAAGTCGCGAAATAAATTTTTATTTTATATAAACTAAGTAATTTTGGAATATTTTGTGAGGGTTAGGAAAAGATAGAATGAATATTAACATTATTCGATATTTTTTCTTATCGTAAGAAAATATTATTTACATTTAAAATTTTCAAATGTGTAGAAGGTATCTTGTATTATTTACATTTAAAAATATTAAGTGTGTAGAAGGTTTTGTGTCATCTTAGTTACGTTATGGTAGTGTACATAAATAAAAAATATAAATTATATATAGATTTAAATAAAATAAAAAAATAAAAAAATTCGTATATCTCTATTTTTTAAAAATGTAATATTAAGAAAGTGGATCCGTCGTTGCTTGATAGATCTGGGTTTAAAACGATAAATGCTGGTTTGAAATGGATCTATGCTAGTTGCAATCTGTGTGTCACCCACTTTGTGTTTAAAATGATAAATGCCGGTTTGAAATGGATCTATGCTAGTTGCACTATGTGCTCTCCAGCCCAATATGGGGATCATGTCACCCACTTTGTGTTTAAAATGATAAATGCCGGTTTGAAATGGATCTATGCTAGTTGCACTCTGTGCTCTCCAGCCCAATATGGGGATCATGTCACCCACTTTGTGCTAGCCGACATAAATAAAAATAAAAGCATAGAAAATATAAATTACATATAGACTTAAATAAAATATAAAAAAAAATTAAACTTGAATAGATCCATTTTAAAACCGTATAATACTACTGAGGTTAATTGGAAAATTTCCATAATATATGATGATGAAACATAAATTTAATATTAGCATTTTGTATAAGTTATAAAATGGTTAGATATGATTTGTATTTATGGGCCTGGCTATTAAGAGTGTATAAGTTATGATATCAAATATTTGTATATAATCAATAATAAGTTTTGACATCTTAAATGATCATGACCTCGACTCTCACCATAAATCTCTAACAAAAATAAACTTTGTTCTCCCATAAGACACATATCAAAGAATTGTAATAACCAAAACACTTGATATTAGATAAAAAGATAAAACTTATCTTTTTTAAAGAGATTTAAATATTTAATTAAATGTACTATAAAATAAGGTTCCCACAACTCTTTTTACTTCCATTTACAAGTTATCTATCAATTGGAATGACCAATACTTGGTATGATACAAAGTGCATGCATGCTAGAAAAGACATTAGGAATTCTCCTAATGAATCCTTAAAGTTTAACAACATGTAACACACCTAAAAATCATACATAATTTTTTTTTTTACATGTGTTAGTTTTACATTCACTTTAACAACATTCTAAGTTTATTTTACTGTTGGTTCTAATATCTGATATCCTGTTGCTTACGACAGGATTTGCTGATGATTATGATGGCCAGTTTCTTCTGGAACCTTCAGCCATACTCATTGAGGTGATGTACTTTGTTTAAATCTGTTTATTTAATGTGTGTCTTTAAGTTAGATTGGCCTATCCTAAGGCGTGGGAGACTATACCTACCTTGACCCAGCCTGCCATATACTTTTATTGTTTTTCCTACACGGCCTTGGCCTTACCATAGATGTAATGACCTTCCCCTAAGTATGAGACTTAGGGTTTGTACAAGCATGTTTCTCCATGCATAGATTATATATGATTTGAATAAAGATGACAAGGTTATTTACTCATGAAGGCAATAAAAGAGGACCTAGACCTCTGTAATACCGCCTGATTTAATAATTGTTATTCTGCTAGAAAATACCTTTATCATTTTATTATTCTTTGACAGGAAAGTCAATAATAATAATAAATTGTAATAAAACATTCCCTATTTAATAAAATATGTTGAAGGGGAACAAAAATGGATATAGTTGTTGAAGAGTGTTCGTTGACTCACAAGAGGAAAATGACAAGTGGAAAAAACAACTGAGTGAGAACTCAAGACGCAGGAGGCATCATCCCCAAAAATCCGGTCTGCACTCCTAGTTGAGTTGTTAAAGAGAAGGAGGCTCATAAATGACCAAGTCCTAGGATGAGGAGGATGATGATGATGATGATGAAGATGGTGATGAAGATGATGATGATGATGATGTCGACGATGATGATGATGGTGGTGGTGGTGGTGGTGGTGGTGGTGGTGATGATGATGATCAACATGATGATGATGATGATGATGATGAAGATGAAGATGACGACGATGACGATGATGATGATGATGGCGATGATGATGATGATGATGATGATGATGATGATGATATCAATGATGATGATGATGTTGATGATGATGATGACGACAATGAAGACAATGACATTAATGGTGATGGCGATGATTATTATGATGATGATGCAGATGATGATGCTGACGATGATGAAGATAATGATGATAATGTTGATGATGATGATGATGATGTTGACACTGATGAAGATGATCATGATGATGATGAGACATGATGATGACGATGATGAATATGAAGATGATGATGATGTCGACGATGATGAAGATTATGATCATGATGATCATGATCATGATGATGTTGATCATGATGTGGATGATGATGATGATGATGAATACGATGATGAAGACATTGATGGTGATGACGAAGATGATGATGACGATGATGGACATGATGAAGATGAAGACGATGATGATGACGATAATGATGATGATGATGATGATGATGACGATGATGAAGATGAAGATGACGATGACGATAATGGTGATGATGATGATGAAGATTATTTTAACCTCGTATGTTCTCCTATCTGTAAATATATGATCTCATTAATGTTAGTAACTCTTTTTTTTAAATAAGATAAAATAATAGGTCTAATTAAATATTTACCTTTCAATAGATTTCATCATATTCTTCATCCAATTCATCATCTGTATCATCAGATCTAGAGTTAAAATTGCAAGGATTGGCCACATCATCATTGTCATGCAAGTCAATTATTCTCATAATGCCATCATCGATATAATCTTCATGGGCATTGTCTGCTACATCATCTGATTCAACTAATTCTTGGACATCTTCGGCTGGATCATCATGATCATCTAACTTATGTTGATCATTCTCTTCATCATCATCTTCTTCTTCCAGAGTACCATCTTCATTAAATTCATCTAGGTTATAGTTTACCACCTTCCCCTTGGATCGTGTCTCACAACAAATGTCCAGCCTGCTTTACCTGGAATCTTCGAGTAAAATACCTGTTCACATTGGCTTGGAAGAACATAGGGATTTGTTCCTAGCTCAAAAAACCTTGTATTTACCATGGTAAATCCATTATCATGTTCAATAATAGTTCTATCGAGATCACGTTGATTCAATCATAAGCTGTACCATTTGACAACAAATAGAACTACCTTGAAGGATCTAAAGTCACACTGTCGAATATCTTCCAAATACCCATAGTATCGATTTTCTAAGAGTTTTGAATGTTTGTCACTTCTAAATGAAACATTGGTCACTTCAAAGACTACAAATATCCCACAATCTGATGTTTTATTTGTTTCATCCATTTGTTTATCCGATATCTACAACCATTGCAGACCATATCCTTATGGTGTTTTACCTACAACAAGCAATAAATGAAAAGATTACACAACGATTCAATATTTATGATTAATTGCATGTTTATGAATCCATACATGGAAAATAAAAACTTGTACATCAAAATGTAATTTGCAAAATAAAATATTTTGAGTGATTGATTAATATTCTTTCCTACTTATCTTTTAAACCATATGCTAAATTGATTTCCCTTTCTGTAAGATTTGTATCTCCATTGCGATGTGCTGCTTTTACCAATGAAACCACACTTTCCCATGATATTCCATGACCTTATTGTTTACATCGTTCAATCCATACCTTCATCTAGTCAATATTGTTTGTGATATATAAATGAATTGCATCCCACTCTTGACCAACTACTTGATGACAATAAACATTAAAATTCAAGACATATGTAAATTTTCTGAACAAAGTATATGCTCATAATTGATGCCATAAATTGAATATGCAATTAGAATATGTACGATATAATTAACATCCACTAGATAATAATTATCTTTCACCTTCCTCGATCTACCTTTCCCCTTCAGGTACTTCCCTTCAAAATTGTTATTGGATTCCGGATCACAAATGCGACATAAATTGAGTTTTGATGCTAAATTAGGAAGATATTAAATAACATACAACATGTTTTGGTATACCATATATCATTCCATCATAGAAACCTCAGCACGTGCTCGTTGTCTCAACAAACCTTTCATAAATTTCAAGTGCCTCTCAACCATCCACATGGACCTTGAGTGCACAGGTCCACACAATTCAATCTCCTCAACTTGGTGTATGAGGTAGTGTTCCTGTGCATTGAAAAATGCCGAACATAGATGCTTCCACATTTCACACGTGAGACGAGGAATTTCTCTCCTCCAAAACTTT
Organism: Pseudotsuga menziesii; assembly: GCA_001517045.1. Classification (NCBI taxonomy): domain Eukaryota; kingdom Viridiplantae; phylum Streptophyta; class Pinopsida; order Pinales; family Pinaceae; genus Pseudotsuga; species Pseudotsuga menziesii. Next base: position 118,581 of record LPNX010236822.1, read on the forward strand.
ATACCCTCTTTATGGATTTCTTTATATGTCAACCATCTACAAGTGACGCAAACCAATCACGATAATTAAAAACAACATTAAATTACATAACATGAATTAGTGCACAAAAAACAAATATAAATTATACGAAGAATTAAAGAAACACTAAGCACAAGCAACTAATCGCTAGTTACCTCTTGTATTTCCCAGGAGTATATTTAACTTGTTTGACATTGTTGTCGAAGTTGTTTGAGAAGGAGAGAGGTAGAACATACTGTATCAATATACAAACCACACCATTTTTTAAACAAAGAGTATACAAACAAGAAAACAAATTTATGCAATAAAATGAAAATATATATATATGGACATAACAATAATAATTACCTTGATGAAGATGTGCTAATCATGCGTTTTGACCCCCGCAAAATCACCATTTTTTGTTATGATATTCTTCAAGTTCGCACAAAATCCAATGCAAAATTTAATTTTCCACATTACTTCTTTGACAACATTACTTTGCTGCTTCGTAAACATCCATGGAATTGAGTTTATATTAATTTGGTCTCCGTTGCTATGAAATTGAATGATGTATTTCATTGCATGGTTTTCGTCTTGAATGTCTTTGCAAGCTTTCACAATTTTTTCTTTCTCGCTCCTTAGCTCCAGTAGTCTCCATAATGTTTCAGTCACATTATTTCCAATATGCATTGTATCAAAGAGATGAGCAATTTGTAGATGCTCATAGTAGGGAAACCTACTGAATTGTATAGGATAACTTTTCATTCCTCGTGGAATCCCATTAATGCCTTCATGATCACGAAGGACATCATGAATATTAGTTTATAAATAAATTATAGAAATCAAATATGGCCACTACAGTAAACAACTCACAATAAAAATTAAAATACATAACAATTCATATATGATTATCCATACGTACCATCTTCACGATTTCTATTGTATTGCATCTTCCAAAGGTAAGGTGTCATTCTCCATGGTTTTAATGCAATCTCTCGCTTCCCATTGAAAAGATTTTTTTCGGTTGTTCTATACATGTGATTCTTAGAGAGAAAATTTCTATAGTCATCAAATGTTAGGATATTTAGACACTTAGGAGTTAGTTAAGATCAACTTGTGTAATATATTCGTTAGGTAAAAGTGTGTTTCTTTAGTATGCATTTGTAAATATTCTAATCCGACGGTCACGATATGTTCTAGACATAGAGTGATTTGACGGTTCAACTCCTCTTAGATCATACCTACCATTGATCCGTGGCTTAACACTTGATTGGTCTATGATCTCTATTTAAAGAGCATAGAGGGTCCTTGGCTAGTTGATCGATTATGAGAAGCTCATGTAACTTTCTTTCTTTTGCATAATAAATTGCTTCAAGTAGCCATTTGGCTAGGGTCGTGGACTGTTTCCCTTTCAAGGGTTTTAACCACGTGACAAACATCGGTGTGTTGATATGTGATCTATTTGTGTGAAGCAGTTGTTGAAGGTGTTCGGTATTTTGGGAGTACCCTGTGTACCCAAACATGGTATTAGAGATTTTATGAAGAGTCAATTTCGGTTTTAATCAAGATCTGAAACCAGTGTTACCGAAACTTTAAAAGGGTTTCTGGTTCTGGATTTTTTGTGCATTTTTGGCCTATGGGAGCTGTTGCATTGTGTCCAGAGTGTCGTTTCCATTGGGAAATAGTTTTCATTTCATCGAAAACTGTTTTCGTTTGCTTCAGAAACACCCATTTCGGCAAATCTGAAGGTATAATGTTATAGAGACAGATTTGTTTTCTGTAAATCTCTCATATTTTATCATTCTATTATTAGATCTTTTTTGTTTTAGTCTTGGATAGTTGCCTTCCCTGACTGCGTATGCTCTTTGCCGTGCACCTTACGCGATCGTGGTGAATCAAAAACAGTAAGGGAAAATTTTTTTCTTGTCTTCTCGGCTACGTATGCTCTTTGCCATGCACCTTGTGCGATCACGACAAATCAGAAACAACGAGAAAACTTGAAAATGTATAATTTCCGTGTAAGCTAACCAAGATCTAACCCCATTGTGTGGAAAAGTTTTTTTTTGTTTTTGTTTTTCGTTTTTTTTTGTGATTTGTAGAAAAAGAAAGTAAGCACAAAGAACGAGAGAGAAGAGTAGAAAAAAAAGCCCCCTTGCTCTTTCCATTATTTTATGTACATTTTAAACTTAGCTCACTTGGTCCAAAGTTGCTTTATTACTTAATAGGTTTTGAGTTCAAGTCTTATTAAGCTACTTTTTAGTGCATACAATTTCTATTTTCAAGTTACTTTATTGTAAAAGTGCATCTTACACAAATAAAATAAAATAAAAGTGAGTCACTTAAGTCTTTTAATTTATTGCCGCACTATTTAAAAGTCACATTATTGTAAAAGTGAACATCACTTATTCTACAAAAGTGATTCACTTCAAAGCAACTTTTATTGTAAAAGTGATTGTCAAAGGTTGATCTTGGGAAGAGGGGGATTCTTTTTTTAGTTGGTCAAGTTAATATCTGCCACGTCACTATTGGGGACATCTTCAACTTTTTTTTTGATCAAGCATAACTTTATCATCCAGAATCAATTTTAAGTGTCGTTTTTTTTAAACCGCATATTTTTTCGAGCTCTTTGCATCCAGACAGTTAGTTTCTGTTCTTTCAGCCATTATTTTATAGTATGGACGCCCCTTGTGATATTATACATGCAAGTTCTAACTATTTCTCATGGAAATCTCGTATGGAGGATGTTCTGCGAAGTAGGGGACTTTTCAGGATAACCTCAGGGAAACAAATAGAACCCACTGATGATGATAAGAAAATTAAATGGGTAAATAGATGTGATGAAGCTCGTGGATTGATTGGGATGTCAATCTCTACTAATTTGCGATTCCACATATCTGGAATTAATGAACCTAATCTCACTTGGGAAAAGTTGGAATCTGTGTTTGGTAAACACAATGAAATTCGGGGTCATCAACTTGAAAATGAGTTACTTTCCTTGAATCCAAATGATTTTTCATGCATTCAAGACTATCTATCTAAGTAGAAAACTCTTAGACTATTATGTGCAGAATGCAAGATTAAGAAAGAAGACAAATAATGTATTTATCATATTCTTTCAAAACTTGGACCTGCATATTCTGTTTTTGTATCTACATTCTACTCCATGAAAGAATCCTTGATTGCAGCTAGCTATCAAGAGCCTAGCCTTGAATCCTTTTGTGATTCCTTAATTAGAGAGCAAGATAAGCTCATTCATCTTGGAATAATTAACAATGTAGATACACTTGGGAAAGCCTTATTGTCCCAACAGAAAGAAAAGTCCAAGCCTCCCAAGAAACATAATTTTCACAATAATAAACAAAACAACAAGGGTCCCAAACCTTCTCAGTCAACTCCTTCTTTAAAAAATGACAAAGGATCCAAGCAAAAAGGAAATAAGACTGAACGTCATTGCAATTTTTGTGGGAAAGATAATCATGATGAATCTAAGTATTTTAAGAAGATGGCATCGTTGGAAGCAGCAATGAAGAAGCACCACATCAGCCTAGATTCGTCTTCAGAATCTACCTCTCATGGACATGCACTTTGTGCTTCTGGTTACTCTTATACTGCATCTTCTTCTTCTACTTCAATTGAATGGCTCATTGATTCTGGAGCATCTTATCATATGGCTAAGGTTAAATCCATCTTTTCTACTATGCATGAATGTAACACCAAACAAATATTTGTTGGTGACGATAGATCTCTAAGTGTTGTAGGATCTGGAACAGTTCCAGTAGAAAATGGTCATTTCAGTGATGTACTATGTGTTCCAAAAATTTCCTACAATTTGTTATCAGCCTATCAAATTACTCATTCAGGTGAAGGTAAAACTGTGACGTTTACACCTCACCAAGTTGTAATCAAGGATTTTAAAAATCATCAAAATGTCCTTGCTACTGGAACTATTGATGATATTACCAGGTTGTACAAATTTAACAACTTTGGGTCATCACCTTTTCCTTTAGTTTTTGTTGCCCATAGTGATAACTTGAGCAGACTTTGGCATGAGCAATTTGGTCACTTAAATTATCGCTCATTGCAACAACTATGTAAAAACAATATGGTGACTGGTCTTCCGCTGGTATCTTGCAAGGATGGTGTTTGTTCTGGTTTTGTACTTGGAAAACATCATCGGGATAGTTTTGACAAACGTGCCTCTTGGCAAGCCTCGGTTCCCTTGGAGCTTGTGCATAGTGATTTGTGTGGCCCTCTTCCATCAGCTTCCTTTTCTGGTTTCAAATATTTCTTAACTTTCATTGATAACTACTCCCGATGCACTTGGGTTTACTTCCTAAAACTTAAGAGCGAAGTATTTAACATGTTCTTGGCCTACAAGGCCCTTGTTGAAAAACAATCTGGTCATCAAATTATTAAGTTAAGATCTGACAATGGAGAAGAATATGTTAACAACAAGTTCACTACTTTTTGCACTGAACAAGGAATCCAACAACAGCACACTATTCCATATACACCACAACAAAATGGTGTAGCTGAACAAAAGAACCGCACTTTAAAAGAAATGGCTAATTGTATGCTCCAATCTAAGGGACTAAGTCTTCAATATTGGGCTGAGGCCATAAATTGTGCAAATTACATAGTTAATCGCACACCCACTAAATTTTTACAAGGTATAACACCAGAAGAAGCATGGAGTAAACTTAAGCTAGATGTAAGTCACTTTCGTGTGTTTGGTTGTGAAGCATGGGCTCACATTCCGGATGAAAAACGGAAAGCATTGCAGCCTAAAAGTGAAAAGTGCATATTTTTTGAATATTCAGAAGATGTAAAAGGTTATAGACTTCTTCAGCCCCATTCACATGATATAATCATTAGAAGAGATGTTAAATTTAATGAAAATCTCTTGGCCTGTGGGCCTAACTTGGCGGGTGTGCCATCTTTGGCCTGCGAGCCTGATTAGGCAATTGTTCCTTCTTCTTCTTCTTCCAACTTCCTTGATAGGTTTCCAACTCCAGTTTCTAATGATGACAGTGAGGATGAAAATCCACCTCCGCCTGCTCATGTTCCTCCAATTGCACCAGCACCAATACTTCCTCGATGGGTCCATTCAACATGTGAAGCAGCTAGTGATCTTGCTGGTGATCCTAGAGATCAATGTCGAACACGTTCTCAGTTTTAGTGAGCCTCTTCTCTTTTGGCTCAAGTTTCTTAGAATCATGATCCAGAAACTTTTGCAGAAGCTTCAGGAAATCCAGATTGGGATGCAGCTATGGATGAAGAATATCGTTCCTTAATGGCGAACGATACTTGGGATCTTGTTCCTCTTCCAAAAGGAAGAAAATTTGTCAGATGTAAATGGGTCTACAAAAATAAGTATGCCTCAGATGGAAGTGTTGAAAGACTTAAGGCAAGGTTAGTTGCCAAAGTTTTTTCCCAAGTTGAAGGGATTGACTACAGTGAAACCTTTTCCCCTGTAGCAAAAATGAACTCCATCCTCCTTGTTCTTTCCCTTGCAGCCTTACATAAATGGGAAGTCCATCAAATGGATGTCAAGTCTGCCTTCTTACATGGTGATTTACATGAGGAAATTTACATGGAACAAACTCCTGGACATGTTCAGAATAACTCTAGCCTTGTTTGTCTCCTTAAGAAATCCTTATATGGCCTTAAGCAAGCTCCTAGATCTTGGTATGCCAAAATGGATAGATTTCTCCTTGACACTAGTTTTTCTAGATGCCATTCTGACCCCAATGTCTATACCAAGAAAGTAGGAAACCATCTCATCATACTTGTTCTTTATGTTGATGATCTTATCCTTACTGGTAGTGGCCCTAAACTTATAACCCATGTGAAATCCAGTCTTAAGCAAAATTTTGAAATGTCAAACTTAGGACATTTGCATTATTTTCTTGGAAGATTGTAAACCAGACCCTTCTCCCTTCCAGTATGGAGTCATACTTTCTGCCACCTGTACTTCCCCTGAAGTAGATGCCACCTTGTATCATTAGCTTGTTGGTAGTCTTTTATACTTGACTCATTCCCATCCTGACCTTTCCTTTACTGTTGGTCGTGTTTCCCGTTATATGCAAACTCCTCATGAAAGTCACTGGAAAGCAGCAAAAAGAATACTTTGATATATTCAATGTACAATTCAGTTTGGGATTCATTACAGTATAGGGGGGAAACCTTTGTTGGTTGGTTTCACTGATTCAGATTGGGTCGACGATCTTGATGATCAAAAGTCTACTACAGGTTATGTTTTCAATGTGGAATCTGGACCTGTCACTTGGGCTTGTAAGAAACAACAAGCTCTTGCTCTTTTTTCAGTAGAAGCATAATATTGAGCTGTAGTTAATGCCAGTCAGGAAGCTTTATGGCTTCGACAGATCCTTTCAGAGTATGGATTTGAGCAGCAGAAACCTACTCCACTTTGGTGTGACAATCAAAGTGCCATCAAGCTTGCCAAAGATCTAGTTCTACATCAGCGCAGCAAACACATTGAGCTATACATGCACTTCATCAGAAATCTTATTGGCATGATCGTGTTATTGAAGTTCTCTATTTCCCTACAAATGATCAAGTTGCAGACATCTTCACCAAGTCTCTTACAGAAGCGAAGTTTTCTAAACTTCGGTCTATGTTAGAAGTTCAGGAATGTGTCCTTAAGGGGGGATAGGTTCTAATGCCTCCTTCCTTCTCCTAATAGTGTTACTTTTGTAAATCCTTCAATCCTATCCCAAGTTGTTCTTAAGGGGGGATGTTAGGATATTTAGACACTTAGGAGTTAGTTAAGATCAACTTGTGTAATATATCTGTTAGGTAAAAGTGTGTTGCTTTAGTATGCATTAGTATGCATTTGTAAATATTATAATCCGACGGTCATGATATGTTCTAGACATAGAGTGATCCGACGGTTCAACTTCTCTTAGATCATACCTACCATTGATTCATGGCTTAACACTCGATTGGTCTATGATCTCTATTTAAAGAGCATAGAGGGCCCTTGGCTAGTTGATCGATTATGAGAAGCTCATGTAACTTTCTTTCTTTTGCATAATAAATTGCTCCAAGTAGCCATTTGGCTGGGGCCGTGGACTGTTTCCCTCTCGAGGGTTTTAACCACATGACAAACATCGGTGTGTTGATCTCTGATCTATTTGTGTGAAGCAGTTGCTGAAGGTGTTCGGTATTTTGGGAGTACCTTATGTACCTGAACATCAAACACCCCCTTTCTTAAGCTTTTTGAGTGACGATATTTGATCTTAGGACCACAAATTGGACTTGCAAATTTACCCTTCGTCTGAAGACCTACAATATAAAAATATGGAATATCTATGTCAATTATAATTATATATAAACTATATTAACTACTTCATATATTTAAATGCAATTAAAGTGGAGCTTAAAAATAGAAACCACAAAAATGGGTTAACCCTGGGGCATCGTGTATTATGCATACAACCATTGCATGGAATTGAAATTGCCTTTGTCGTATTGGTATAGATACATCATACATAGTGATGTCATTCCATAATTTCAGTAGCTCGTCTATAAGAGGTTCGATATATACATTCATATCTTTGACTTGGAACTTACCTGATTGATTTGAAGTACATATAAAATATATAATTATGAGAACCATTAAGATATATAAACCATGCACAAGAGTAAAATAAAAAATATATCTATGAAATTAGGAAACATAATACGACAAATGAGATTCCACAACTACATTAGAAATAAAACGGTTGTAGACACAAAATACCTGGAATAATCATTGACAACATTATGTGCTCTCTCTTTATTGACAACCATGGAGGAATGTTATTGTTGATAAAAAAAAATAGGCCACACTGTGTAAATGGATTTCATCTGTGCAAATGGATTAACACCATCTGCTGCCAAAGAAATCCTAAGATTACGTGGTTCTTCTTTAAAGTGAGGCCACTTTTCCTCCATATCTCTAAATGCAGAACCATCTGTAGGCATTTGAATAACATCATCTTTACTTTTGTTCCTGGCATGGTAATCTATAAATTGCGCTATGTTATTTCACATGAACAGTCGTTGGAAACATGGAATGATGGGAATATAACAAAGAACCTTGTGCGGCACCTTTTCTGTTACTTGATCTGTTCGATATCTGGTTATATGACATTCTATACGTTCTGTTGCAAATTCATGTTGATTATAATATATAACATGCTCATCGGGGCATTCATGAATTTCTTCATAATGCATTCCAATCTCTTTCATGATGGAAGATAAATCTCAATATGTGCGAGGTAAAATATTTGATGGTGGTAACAAAAATTCATCTATCAAGCTACACAAAATAAAAAATAAAAATAGAATTAATGAAATATATAAATAATATTAATGAAACACACTTCATCCATATTAACTTGAATTATGAATAAAAAATACAATTATTATAGGAATAAAGATAAACTTTATCACAATCGTATATATGTGATGGATTATTTGTGTGATTGATAGGTTTGAAAGACCATTCATAACCTTCAAGTTCATTATCAACAATATAGCAGAGAGAAGATTTTTTTTAGAGCCTTCGTAAAGGGGTTCATATGCCTTATTGAGAAGAGGTATATCGTGAACATCATCAAAGTCGTCAAGATTTTCATTATCATCGTCATCGTCATCATCCATTCTAACATTAAATGAATCATAGATCAATATATTTGTACCATCATCTTCAACTACGTTATCAGTATGATCATCTTCTTAAATATGATCATTCACTTGTTATCCATTAAACATAGATGCTCCATGATCCTTTGGTACTAGTTATGAAAGCACTTCCTCTAGACGATATGTCGTAGGATGCATTTCCTTTGTAAATATATGAATACATCAATATATAATTTAATAAAGGAAATATTAAAATAATACATACATTTACCAAAAAAAAAATATTAAAAACTTTATAATACTAAACCTACAAGTGGACGATATTCATTCCCCCCCTCAGCGTGTCCATGTTCACTACAATGTTTTATGGATGTTGCGATTACTATTATTCTCTTTCTGAATCCCTTGCATTGAGTACATGGACAATAACATTTCCCAACACCCCTTTGTTTCATTGCATCCCATAGTCTAGCAAGCAATTGTCGATTGTGTTCCTTTGGATCAGGAATATTGCTATTTGATATTTTGTCACAAACTTCATGAATGAATACTATAGAAAATATTAAAAAGTCAAGTTCCACGCATCACAATTTTCTCAAATGGTGGTTTGTCGAAGAATAGAAAAATTCCCACAAACTGTCTGTCGAAGAAAAAAAAATTCCCCAAACCGGTCGTCGAAGAATAAAACAATTCCTGAAATCATTCATTAAGGAATAAATAATTTTCACAAAATGTCTGTTTCTTCTATAGAAAACATGTCGTAATGTTTCAAAATATTTATATTTATAATATTTTCAGAGTCTTCGAATATTTGATGATCTAAACCTACTTACCATTGGAATTATGGCTTAATACTGTTTGGGTAAAATAGCCCGGGATCGTCGAAATTTCGACAATCCTCCATTGACAACTCGTTGCAAATACGATGACTCTCTCCTCACTTTTTCTCGCAAATCTGATGACTCTCTCCTCACTTTTCGTCGCAACTCCGAGGAACTATCGTCTCTTAACCGACAACAGGCTTCGTCGAAAAACCTACGAAGCTTCAAGTCGAAAATTCAATGACATTGCAAGACGACCAAAAGAAATCGGAAGATACATTACTTTTCATCATTGAAATCTGACAAAAACATATTGTTGCAGCTGCAACTGTTCTCCCCAAATTTCTTAAATTTTGGGCCCCTCCTCATGATTTAGCGTTGTTTTTAATCGTTGGATCCTTTGAACCTTTTGGTCGTGCTTTAGTGTTGGATGATTTTAAAAGATTGACTCTCGGCCTGTTTCGGAGATTGTGTGTGTTTGAAGTTGTTTGGGTCACCGATTGTGAGTTTGGTTTTGCTGATGGTTTTTTTAAAGGATGCTGTTTCGAAGGTGAAATGTATTTTTACCATTGTTGAATTTTAAAACTCTCCAAACACTTAATTTTTCTATTGATCGGGTGTCATTTTTTGTTTAATTGGAAGCCATATCCGTTTCCTCTTCCGCCGTTGTGGCTCCCAAAGCGGCTAAGCACCTGAAGTATAAAGCGCTCTGAGTGCCGATGTGTGTTAACCCTTTAGTCACATACCCGTAGCCTTTTCTCTTCCGTTGTTGCGGCTGGGAAAGTCATTTGGATTCCGATGTGATGTCTTCCGACTTCCGACTAAAGATTTTCCTGCCCGCGTTTAGCGTGTCTTTAGCCCTTGTCTCTTCCACCGTTGCAGCTGGGAAAGTCATTTTGCTTCCGATGTCAAAGTCCTTCCAACTTTCGATTGGTTTTTTTCCTTTTCCCGCCCGTAGCTCAGGTCTTAACTTTTCCGTCTCTCGGCGTTGATGTTTTCTCCCGAGCCCATAGGTGGATGAGACAGTGGCGTACCGGGCCATTTCCTATGGATTAGCCGTTAGTTGGTTTAATCTGACGTTTGTTTAGAATGCAATCCCGGTCAATGATGCACATCGTTTGATTGCAGGTGGTTTCCGGAGAATGGTCAAACTACTGCGGCGTGAAGGGAGATGGGTAATTTGGTAAAAGCAGAGCCGAAACCTCAGGATCGCAAGCAGGACAAACGAAGGAAAAGACAAAGTGAATGGCGACAAAGGCACAGACCCGAAAAGACCTGTCAGTTACTCATTAGATCATGAAGGCGCACAGAAAATAAAATGGGAAGATGAAGCGTTTTGCAGGACCGGAAGGTCATATGTTTGGGGGGGGGGGGCAGCCCAAGCGGTCAGTGGTGGTAGTTTAAATATTTGAAAGTAGAACTTAGAAAGGGCTTTTTCCCTGGAAAAAACTTGTAACTTAATGCTTGTAAGAGGAACTATTTCATTTTACAATCAGAAACTGCAACCTTTGCCTGTTGGAGAAAGCACAATGTGGAATGTATCAATGTGATTAAATGAGCAATGTTGAATGGGAACTATTTCGTTTTTAGCTATGCCTCATTAGCTGTAAGAGCGTTCTAATTTCCTGAACCTATGTTCTTGTCTGAATGTTCTCCAGTACCTTTATGATGTCTTTTACACTATGAGTAATGAAATTTTTAACTGTTGATGAGCTATCTTATCATATATAGTTTTCTTCATGTTTATATGCTTGGTTATAAGAATAGCTATGTGTGATTTGCCATAACACATGAACAGGGGTGCATTACTCATGAATGAATACCCAGCTCTCTAGAGATAATTTAGTTAGTATTTATTTTCTTGCATGATTTGGATGCTTGTGAGTCTAAGACGAGAGGTAAGAACCTGTGCATCACATTGTGACTACTCTTTGCATCTTTATCACCCTGCATTGTTAATTAGGCACGTGCATATCATACTTAAGTCAAAAATACAAAATACACGGTGGACCGGGCTGCAACCAGTAAAACCTTTGTTTTTGTTAATTGACCTACGGTAGCCGGACCGCAAATTGGATGGATTCCCTATACCAAACAGTCACGGGATAATTGGGAACGTTGACTGGGGAGAATCGCTTGCTATTGTTTCCTGTGAATTTCCAGGCCTTAACAGTTTTGGCACTAGACGGAGGGCTGCTAGTGCATGGCTGGCCGAGGAAACCCGTTTTCCTGAGATTATTCCACCGATAACAGTTCTGAAAGCAGTGGACTTCATAATCCAATTCCGGAAGAAAGGAATAGAGAACATCTATATTTTGTTGGCAACGAAGTTGTTAATGACTTGAGAAGACACACCAGGGCATATGTAAAGAAGATTGGAGGATTTCCAATTATCCCTGAATTGCCTAGAAGGGAATATAAAAAGAAAGATCTTCCTATAGTAGAAGACTCAGTGCTGGTTAGAGACTGGGAAGAACTTGTAGAAACAGCCTTACAGGAAGTTGCACTACCTTTGAATCAAAAAGGCCCAGATAGCCCTCACAGTTCTCCTGCTCACACTCCTATTGGATCACCTCCTCACTCTCCACCCAGACTCATGGCAGGAGTAAATGCTAATCCACCACCCAACCCACCAAACCCACCACCTGCCTGGAGAGCCAGATCACCTTTAAATCTAACGCCTCCGCTACATGATTTACCTCAATCCTTTGAAAAGATGCTGCCCAAGTTCGACCCAAATGAGAAGATACTAGTAGATGATCACCTGCAAAGTTTTTACTTGGCAATAGAAGGGTTGAGGGCTGGGGAGTATGAGGATGTAGTTTGCAGACTATTTCCGCATACCCTTAAAGGAGCTGCAGCATCATGGTATTTTGGGTTGCCTGCTAACTCTATCCCTGATTGGGATACCTTCGAGAGAATTTTCAGAAGTAAGTATGCGATTCAAAAGACTCATGCAGCCCTCATGAAAGGACTATGCGCCTTGAAGAAAGAGAGAAAGCAGAAGGTGCACAGTTTTACTCAAAGATTTGCAGCATACCTCAAGAATTTTTCTGACGCTGACAAGCCTTCGGACAAGGTCCTGATTGAATATTATACCTCAGCTTTAGGCCATGATTTGGCCATGTTTGCCAAAGGTAGGGCCAAGCCTACTTTGACGGAAACCTGTGAAGAGGCGGAAATAGTGGAAGCTGAAAGAGAAAGTATCGAAGATTATCCCGAACAGTCAAGAGAGAAAGGTGGGGGCAGGAAAGCCTTATTGTTTACTAAGCCTAAGGAAGAGAAATCACCAGATTATGAAAGTATGGCCAAAATGATGCAGAATCTTTCTAATAAAATCATAGACTTGGAGAAATAAAAGGAAGCACAAAAGTTCTATAAGCCCTATTATAAGAAAAGAAAGGATAACAATCAGTCTCAACCTCCTCCACACAATTATGCATCTATGAATTTAACAGAGGTAGGCATGGACAATTTTTGCACTTTTCACCAACAACCACACTCTGAAAAGAATTGTCCTCAATGGATAAACTCGGTGATGTTGGTCATGAATCAACTGTTGGATTCTATATTAACAGAAGAGGGAGATGAAGAAAGAAAAGAGAATACTACTTCAACGAAAGAACAAGAAGAGGAAACCATGGTTTTGTGGGATTCTGTTTCGTTATTTGATGCTGAAGATAAAAAGAATCGGGGGTACAAGGACATCATGGAAACCAACGTAGCAACAAGAAGCCAAGGGTTGGTTAAAGAAGACAGTCTCATACTCCCAAAGATTAAGAGGCTTCAGCAAAATGTTAAGAAATTTCAAAATAAATCCTTAGCTGATAAAATTCCAAAATTCACTATTACCAGCTAAGATCCTAAGCAGAATAATACTTTGGCAAACCCAAGTGAAGAAAAGATGAATGCTGATAAACCTCATCCCATTGAATAGCAGATGGATTATGACATCGTGGAAGATATTAAGAAGGCGAGCGCAAACGTTTCACTATTTGAAATGTGTAAAGTGCCGCAGCAAAAAGAAAGACTATTGAAAGCACTTGAAGCATTGGACGAGAAGATGCCCACTGTCAATCAACCTCAGGAAGAAGAAGAAATCAGAGAAACCAGGATTGGAGGTAAGTCTAAGAGCAAACAACCACCTTTCCTCCTCACTTTTGAAATTTTCAATCACAACGTACATAATTGTCTGGTAGAATCAGGGGCATCCATTAATGTCATGCCAATATCAGTATGTAAAAAGATAAATGGGCATCCTAAGCCATCCATGTGGAGGGTTGTTCAGTTGGACAGAACAGATGTAAAGGTAATTGGTGAGATGGAGGATGTCCTAGTCCATTTGGCATCAAATGATAAAGTGTGCCAAGTCATTAATATTGTGGTGGCTGATATACCAGACGCGTATGGTCTTGTCCTGAGCAGAGATTGGTCGACCAAACTAAATGGATATTTTGCTTCTGATTGGTCACATTTGTGGTTGTCGTATAAAGGAAGTCCGAACCAAATTAAGATTTTGAGGGATCCTCACATGAAATACAACGTTACTCAACTGGAGGAGAAGAATGAACCAGTGGATTCTGTATTGGGAAACTATTTTATTGAGTTGGAACTAGGAAATTACCAAGAAGAAGAAGGCAGCAATACATCAGACACTCAGCCTGATCTCCTTCGATTCTCATAGGCTGACGAGATTGACTGTAACATAGTAAACTTAGCAGTAGAAGTAGATTCGCATTCAGTAGTTAGTGATTTTTGGACTTTGTTTTTTGATGGCTCTAAGACGTTAGGAGGGTCAGGGGCCGGCTGTGTCCTGATCGACCCCCAGAAGAATAAACATTTTCTTTCATCTAGATTAGAGTTTGAATGTACAAATAATACAGCTGAGTATGAAGTGCTGGTGCAGGGATTAAGGATAGTGATTGAATTAAAGGTAAGTAATCTAAAAGATTTTGGAGACTCTGAAATTATTGTTAAACAAATCCGGAATCAAATACATTGTGTTTCCCCTCACTTGAAGGCTTACCAAAATGAGGTATGGGACCTGCTTAAGTGTTTTAATGCATTCAATATTATTTCAATTCCAAGGCTTAAAAATGCAGCGGTTGACCTGTTGGCCACATCAGCCGCTAGGTTGGTACCCACCAATAATTGATGCTCTGTTGAATTACTTTTCAGGCCCTCTGTACCTGATATGATTACCAAACTACGAGTGTTCAATGATGACCAGCAGATTATAGAATGTTTAACAAATGACGAGGTATTTAAAGGAGCAATTATAGACGATGAAGAGCATCAGGCTGAGTTGAAGTATGATAATTTCATCCCTAAGGGAGTCAGAACATTAGAAAGAATGTTCGATTTAAATGAAAAATTCAGAACACCAGCCAACGTGAAGACCCATAGCTCATCTCTACAGTTTGAGCTGATAAATTTGGGGACTGAGACGAATCCTAAATTTGTGAATCTTGGCAAATGTTGTTCACCAGCAGAAAGAGACAAGTTCGTCAGTCTGTTTAGACAATATAAAGATGTTTTCGTGTGGACATATGAAGATTTGAAAACATACGACACCAACATCATCAAGCATGTCGTCCCCATCAAAGCCAGCGTCAAGCCGTATTAACAACCTTTAAGAAAGATACATCCAAAATTGGAACCGCTGATTTAGAGTGAAGTGAAGAAATTATTGGATGCTAGAATCATTTTTAAGGTCAGACACTCTGAGTGGGTATCAAATTTGGTACCAGTGAGAAAAAAATCTGGAGAAATCAGACTATGCGTGGATTTCAGAAATTTAAACCGTGCTTCAGACAAAGATAACTATCATGTGCCACCTATGGAGCAATTGCTGCAAATGGTATCAGGTTCTGAACTGTTTTCATTATTAGACGGTTTCTATGGCTACAATCAAGTATTAGTAGCCGAAGAAGATAGATTGAAGACAACGTTCAGGACCAAATGGGGAACCTTTTCCTACAGAAGGATGCCCTTTGGGCTTATAAATGCTGGAGCGACATTTTAGAGGGCTATGGACATAGATTTCCGCGGATTGATTGGCCATAGTGTTGTAGTGTACCTTGATGATATTACGATATTTTAAAAGAGGAAAGAAGAGCACGTGTTTCACTTAAGGAATATTTTTGAATGCTGTCAGAAATATGGCATCTCACTCAATCCCAAGAAATGTGTGTTCGCTGTCATGGAGGGAAAGTTGCTGGGTCACATAGTTTCAAAGAAAGGAATCTCTATAGATCGAGAAAGAATTAAGGCCATTGAAAAAATCCCCTTGCCTCATAATAAAAAGGGGATGTAATCATTTATGGGAACTATAAACTTCGTGCGAAGATTTGTACTTGATTTCGCTCAGATTGTCAAGAAGCTACAACAGATGGTGAAGCAAAATGCACAATTCAAATGGAATGAGATTGAGAAGAACGCATTCAATAAAATTAAAACTGCTGTTGCACACACACCCTCCCTGAAAATCCTAGATTTTGATAAAGACTTTATTCTGTATACCTTTGCATCTGATGATTCGCTAGCAGCTGTGTTTACACAAAAAGAAGATGGGGGGGATGAATTCCCAATATATTTCATGAGCACTGGTCTACAAGGGTCCAAATTAAATTACCTAGCCATTGATAAACAAGCTTACACAGTATTTAAAGTAGTAAAGCAATTCAGGCCTTATATTTTAAAAAATCGAACCAACGTGATCATCCCCTACCCAACTATAAGGTCCCTTCTTGTACAGAAGGAGTTAGGAGAAAGAAGGGGCAACTAGGTAACATCTCTTCAAGAGTACGACCTTGAATTCAAGCCAACCTCTATAGTTAAATGACAAGGGTTGTGCAAACTGATGACTAAAAATGGAAAAAATGAAGAACACACCTGGGAGGATGAAGCCAAATTACATGTAATGGAGGTATGTCCTTTGTTTACAGCTCCCGAGTCTTGGTATAGAGACCTCGTGCATTACTTGCAGGCAGGGCTGTTGCCAGAACATTGGAATTCTAAGCAAAGAAGAGCGCTACATCTTAAATCAGCTTCCTATCAAATTGTTGAAGGAGTATTATTCAGAAAAAATTATTACAGAGTTCTTCTCAGATGCTTAGAGAAAGAAGATGCAAAGAAAGAAATGTCAGAATTGCATGACGGTCCTACTAGGGGACATTATTCAGGGGATACTACATCCCACAAAATCCTCAGAGCCGGTTACTATTGGCCTACGCTCTTCAAAGATGCACACGCACATGTCAGGAAGTGTGATATTTGCCAAAGGTGTAGTGGGAGACAGCCTAAAGCAGCAACACCCCTAAATCCTGTGATGATCACGGAGCCATTTGAGCAATGGGGGTTGGATATCATTGGAGAAATAAAACCAAATTCCTCCCTAAAACACAAGTACATTCTAACCGCGACCGATTATTTCACTCGTTGGTTCGAAACAGTCCTGCTGCACAAAATAAATCAAGATGAGGTCATCAGCTTCCTGCAGGACCACATCATGACCAGGTTTGGAGTTCCAGTTTCGTTAGTTTTCGATAATGCTACGTACTTTTCATCAATTAAATTAACTGCTTTTGCTCATGATAAAGGGATAAAATTGCATTATTTTTCTAATTACTATCCACAAGGAAATGGCCTGGCTGAATCCACTAACAAAAATCTGATTAGAATTTTAAAGAAGACTGTGATAGAAAACCAGAGGAGCAGGCACTCAGCGCTACCAAACGCCCTTTGGGCCAATAGAGTCACCCCCAAGTCTGCAATAGGAGTGTCTCCGTATACCTTGGTGTATGGTAAAGAAGTCATTCTTCACCCCAACATCATGCTACCCTCTTCCATAATAGCTCAAGAGTCCAGAGGGTCGGAGAATGAAGTTTTGCAGATGAGGATATGCAATCTTCTGAAAGCAGAAGAGGCTAGATCTCAAGCTAGAGAACGCTTTAAGCAACAACAAGAGTTAGTAAAGAGATGGTTCGACAAACATAAAGCTGGAACAAAATACTTTGAAGTGGGAGACTTAGTCCTCAAATGGGATCACCCCCATGATGAGAAAGGAAAGCATACTAAATTCCAGCAGTTGTGGGTAGGCCCTTTTCAGATTGCGGCAAAGCTTGGCCCTTCTACTTATAAGTTGCAATATTTATAGGGGTGGGAGGAGAACTTACTAGTAAATGGTTTGGTTCTCAAGCCTTATTTTTCCTGAGTTTCTTTGAGTTCTTATGTCTTGTATATAAATAATCTGTTTGGCTGTCTTTTGAGTCATGTTTTTTCAGTGGGTTTTAGTTTGAGTTTTCTTGATTTCAATAAAGGGAACGAACCCGTGGTTGCATGGGGAACACCAAATTTTTTGGGAATGATAAACATTTCTGGGTATCAAACTGTGTGTTGCTATTTGTCTAAAAGAACTTCTTCTAGTTTAGCAGTTTTCTCGAATAGCTCTGAGTGCTTTGAAGTCCTACTTAACCCCTATGAAATAAACCTAATTCAAAGAGTCTGGAATAGTATGTTGAGGCTCCATCCACGTCACACTTAAAATGTTCTAAGGGGTGACAGCAAAGGACCCATGGAAAGGAGAAAGGTGAACACTATATTAAATATAAATGATCCCATGCCAAGAAACAAATGCCAAAAGGAAAATAAGAGTAAAAAAACTCCTATGAAAGCATCATACATCAAAGCAAAGTATCAAAAGCATGAATCTAAAATTGCCAAAAGTTCCTCTCCGTCCGTGAGATAAAAAAAATAAATTCACCGCTCACACAAAAGGACACTATGGGATAGAGGAGCCTGAATTAAAATTCAGAAAGAAAGGCATGCAGGAGGACTCATATGAAAAGGGAAAAAGTCCAAAAGCAAAAAAAGTGCTAAAGTGGCATGGGAATGAGGAACAAACGAATATTTCTATTTACCATATGCTACAATCCTGTGCTATCCAAGCTATCAGCTACCTGAAGACAAAAGTAATAATGAAATACATCCTCTGGCCTCAACAGAGTTATCTGGACTTGAAAATCTTTGTTTCCACTCTCCCAAATTGGACTATCATCAATGATTAAAGGTACACATTTCCGTCATTTGAGAAATCCAGATAGCTAGAAGAATTCAATAGATGCATTTGTTGTTAAACAGTCTGTCACTCAAAGAATAATCGCCCAGAGATCTAGGTTCACCAAGTAATCGCCAATTGTTGCAGCTGCAACCGTTCTCCCCAAATTTCTTAAATTTTGGGCCCCTCCTCATGATTTAGCGTTGTTTTTAATCATTGGATCCTTTGAACCTTTTGGTCGTGCTTTAGTGTTGGATGATTTTAAAAGATTGACTCTCATCCTGTTTCGGAGATTGTGTGTGTTTGAAGTTGTTTGGGTCGCCGATTGTGAGTTTGGTTTTGCTGATGGTTTTTTGAAAGGCCGCTGTTTCGGAGGTGAAATGTATTTTGACCATTGTTGAATTTTAAAACTCTCCGAACACTTAATTTTTCTATTGATCGGGCATCATTTTTTTCTTAATCAGAAGCCGTAGTCGTTTCCTCTTCCGCCGTTGCGGCTCCCAAAGCGGCTAAGCACCCGAAGTATAAAGCGCTCCGACCGCCGATGCGTGTTAACCCTTTAGTCGCATACCCGTAGCCTTTTCTCTTCCGTCGTTGCGGCTGGGAAAGTCATTTGGGTTCCGATGTGATGTCTTCCGACTTCCGACTAAATATTTTCCTGCCCGCGTTTAGCGTGTCTTTAGCCCTTGTCTCTTCCGCCGTTGTGGCTGGGAAAGTCATTTGGATTCCGATGTCAAAGTCCTTCCAACTTTCGATTGGTTTTTTTCCTTTTCCCGCCCGCAGCTCAAGTCTTAACTTTTTCGTCTCCCGGCGTTGATGTTTTCTCCCGAGCTCGTAGGTGGACGAGATAGTGGTGCATCGGGCCATTTCCTGTGGATTAGCCGTTAGTTGGTTTAATCTGACGTTTGTTTAGAATGCAATCCCGGTCAATGATGCACATCGTTTGATTGCATGTGGTTTCCGGAGAATGGTCAAACTACTACGGTGCGAAGGGAGATGGGTAATTTGGTAAAAGCAGAGCCGAAACCTTAGGATCGCAAGCAGGACAAACGAAGGAAAATAAAAAGTGAATGGCGACAAAGGAACAGACCCAAAAATCCCTGCCAGTTACTCATCAGATCATGAAGGCGCACAGAAAATAAAATGGGAAGATGAAGCGTTTTGAAGGACCAGAAGGTCATAAGTTTGGGGGGGGGGGCAGCCCAAGCGGTCGGCGGTGGTATTTTAAATATTTGAAAGTAGAACTTAGAAAGGGATTTTTCCCTGGGAAAAACTTGTAACTTAATGCTTGTAAGAGGAACTATTTCATTTTACAATCAGAAACTGCAACCTTTGCCTGTTGGAGAAAGTGCAATGTGGAATGTATCAATGTGATTAAATGAGCAATGTTGAATGGGAACTATTTCGTTTTCAGTTGTGCCTCATTAGCTGTAAGAGCGTTCTAATTTATTGAACCTATGTTCTTGTCTGAATGTTCTTCAGTATCTTTATGACGTCTTTTCCACTATGAGTAATGAAATTTTTAACTGTTGATGAGCTATCTTATCATATATACTTTTCTTCATGTTTATATGTTTGGTTATAAGAACGGCTATCTGTGATTTTCCATAACACATGAACAGGGGTGCATTACTCATGAATGAATACACAACTCTCTAGAGATAGTTTAGTTAGTATTTATTTTCTTACATGATTTGGATGCTTTTGAGTCTAAGACGAGAAGTAAGAACCTGCGCATCACATTGTGACTACTCTTTGCATCTTTATCACCCTGCATTGTTAATTAGGCACGTGCATATCATACTTAAGTCAAAAATACAAAATACACGGTGGACCAGGCCACAACCGGTAAAACCTTTGTTTTTGTTACTTGACCTACAATTGCCGGACCGCAAACCGGACGGATTCCCTATACCAAACAATCACGGGCTAATTGGGAACGTTGACTGGGGAGAATCCCTTGCTGTTGTTGCCTACGAATTTCCAGGCCTCAACACATACTTTACGTCAGATGTTGTCGGATTCTGTCATCGGATTTTGGGCTCAAATCCTGTTGTGATAGTATGTCCATGAGCAGAAGGAGGCTAGCATTGGATGGGGATTAACATAGTAAAATGCAAGAGATGGCGCATTGATGTATTTTTCTCTTGTGGTTTAGCGAATAGGATGGGGGTTCTGGAGCAAGTAAATTGGATTCTTTGGGAGTTGGTTGGGAAGAACAACTTCTCCACTTTTGTTTTCCTAGATCTGGTGCCAAGTTCCTACTCTGTTTTCTTATGATTCTAGTTGCAGTAGGATGTATATGTGAAATGTTGAATCGTGGTTATACTTCCAGGCAGTATTGTGTATGAATTTATGTAGAACCATTATCCATGTTTTAATTACTATACTATATATGTACAGCGTCAGATTTTTCTTAATGCATCCAATATCGGGCATCCATACGTGCATCAAGGATTGCTAGTAATGTTATTACTGTAGCAATTAGTGTTTTGTTCTGAGTAAAATTATTTAGGTCTGACTGTTGTTGATCTATTATTGGTTTTGAATTCAATACTTGAATGATGTAGAATTGATGAGTATGCACCTAATGGATTGAATCCTCTAGTTTAAACTATATCATGCATTCCTACATTTAACTGTGTTTTCTAGTTTGTATCAATTCTGCTTAAATCTCCCTTAATTCTGCTTCACGAATTTAGATTGTCGATTGAAATGATAATGTTGTTATCTGTTTTAGACCTGTATTATTAAATTTCAGGAATGAAATCCAATTACATAGGGAAAAAACCTTAATTTCATGGTATGAATCCATAATTAACCTAACATAATCTAGATTTTAAATTATGTACAAAGGTGACAGAATAAAAAAGGGTTACCGGTATTAAGCTAATCTCTAGATTGTTTTAACTTAAAGTAAAACAAAACCCCAAATCAAACCAAAAACCCTTTGAATCCACAGTGTTAAACGTTGATCCGCAAAGTTAAATGTTGACCCACAAAGATAGAAGATCAACAGCTGGGATTGAAGCCGCAAGGAGATCAACGACTCACAGGAGTTGCGGAAGAAGGATTTACAAAAGAAAAGTTATAGAAAATGGGAAGGCGTGTCTGCAATATGCAATCTGCAAAGTTAATTCTTGATCCACAAAATAAATAAGGTCAAGGGTCAAGATCTAAGCCGCAAAATAGATCAATGTTTTATAGAAGTTGCGGGACACAGATTTGCGAAAGTTTGTTTAAGGATTTTTGTGAACCCGCAATTCGCAACCTGCAATCTAATCAAGATAAACGGTTAGGGTTGATTCCGCAAGGATTCAACGATGCGAAAGTATTTTTCTGGAAAGGAATTTGTGGAATTCCATTTAAGGTTTTTTAGGAACCCACAATATGCATCTAATCAAGATCGAAGGTTAGGGTTGATTCCATAAGGAATCAATGGTGCAGAAGGAGTTTTACGAAAGTCCTTTTTAGTAATTTTATGAACACGCAATCTGCAAACCGCAATATCCATTGTAGAATATGGAAACTAAAAGAATAATTAACATAATTTTGGGATTTCCGCAACCCGCAATCTACATTGCGGAATGCAGAATGCGAAAATGGAATTGCATAATTATTCTTGTGGAAGAATCATAGCAAATTGATCTTGTGGAAGAACAGTACACTTAGATTTTTGAGGTTGAAAGAGTTAAGTCTTTGGAAAACTAATTTTGGGGTATGGTTTCTAAGATTTAAGAAAATGATGATCAATTTATATGGCCATGGTTATGAATTAAACTCTCTATTTGTTTGTTAATGCTCTATAACAATTAGGGTTTTCATTAATATGCCTGAAGATATATGAATATAGAATTGCTTTTATATATGAAATTTGAGGTTTCTTACATATGGTATCAGAGCACGGTTACATTAGTAGGCCTGAATAGGCTCAACACAAAACTGCTATAGAAAAACAGTAAACTAACTCTTGTTTATTTATTTTTTCTCTTTGGAAAATTCTCTTACACACATCAAAGAAAAATTGAAATATATTTTGTAGAAAATATGGCAGATGCGGGAATGTTTACAGAGGAGGAACATCTCTTGGAACATCCTTTAAATAAAGAAGAGGGTAACCTAAGGGATGGAGAGTTCTAGGTAAATCTAAATGAAAGTCAGGACAATAAATCTGAATTAAAATGGACTGTTAATGAACTCAGGTCTAAATTAAGAAAGGTTAAGGAAGATAACGAGCAAATTCTGAATGCTCAAGAAGAACTAAACACTATCCTGTTAGCAAAAATCTATAATGAAGAAAAATATAAAAATAAAGAATCTGAACAAGAACTGCCTAAAACTGCCTCGTACAATAAACTTAAGGGTAGAAATCTAGAATTTTCTATCCATAACCCTCACACTTCAAGTCAAGAGTCGGTTAAGCACAACAGAAAATTACAAGATTCAAGCGAAAGCAGTGACGCTAATAAAAAGAATAAAAAGTACAAATCCTATGAGGCAATCTATGGGTAGTTCAAAAAAATTAAACCACCAATGTCTAAAGGGGAAATTGAGAAGGGAGAGGAGGAAAATTCCTAGATTTTCAGAATGAAGAAGTACTTCCAAATATATAATTACTCAGATGAGTTAAAGGAAAAAATGGCCATCTATAATCTGACCAAAAAGGCGGATATATGGTGGCAAGACATAAAGAAAGTTAAGGGTATAAAAGAAAGGTATGTAACGTGAAATTTTTTTAAGAAACTATTTAAAATAAAATATTTATTTGAACAGTATTATGAAGAAAAAGCTAAGGAGTTTTATGAACTAAGGCTAGGGGCCATGACAATCAAAGAACTCTGTAGTAAGTTCTTAAGCTTACTTCGCTATGTCCCCTACATAATTGATGAGAAGCCAAAGATACAATGGTTCATTAGTTTTTTTCCCCTCATGTTCAAAGAACATATTGAATATGACAATCCAACAACGCTAGAGGAAGCGATGAGGAAGTAAAACTTTTGTTATAACCAGAATAAGAAGAGAAGAGAAAACATGCCAGCTTGGAAAAATAAAAGGCCCAATAATCATCATACTAAAAAGAAACAAAATAAATTCCATAAAAATTCACGGAATAACTACAGGGGGTACCAAGGCAATAATTATAAAACCCAAAACTCTGCAGTAAAACAACCTTCAACTGTTCCTAATAAAAAATCAACACAAAGGGAACATTTAAAATGTTGGGAGTGTGGAGGGCCACACTACTTTAAACGTTTCCCAGTAAGCAAACATAATTTTAATGTACATTCTATACAAAAAGTAGTCACCATTAGAGACATGGCAAGGAGCATGCCCAAAATCTGT
Organism: Pseudotsuga menziesii; assembly: GCA_001517045.1. Classification (NCBI taxonomy): domain Eukaryota; kingdom Viridiplantae; phylum Streptophyta; class Pinopsida; order Pinales; family Pinaceae; genus Pseudotsuga; species Pseudotsuga menziesii. The sequence continues at coordinate 142,455 of LPNX010236822.1, forward strand.
GCTGCACTAGAAAATGGGCAAGCAGAACACCAGAACTCTATTGTCAAAATTGAAGGTATGATAAATAGACAACCTATCTCTATTTTAATTGATCCAAGTGCAATCCTGAGTTATATTTCACCTAAAATAGTTTATTTATGCAAATTAGTACCTGAAAAGTTTGATAAATCTTGGCTAGCAAAGTTAGGTACATGTACGAAACGAAAGGTTACTATTATTGTTAGAAATTGTAAGATAATGTTGAATGATTTCCTTACACATGTGAATTTAAATCAGGGATGATTTTAAGGAACCATACTTATTTAAAAGTGTATAAATGTTGGCGAATATTACCAATTCTTAAAACGCCAACTATGGCGATATTTTTCAATAAATATTTTAATTTCCAAGGAATTTATATCATTTATATAATAATTTGGCGATTTTTAGGGTGAAAATATTTTACCCCATCAAAATTGGGTGAAACAGGGCTTCAAAAAATGCAAAATGGCAAATCTTTTTTGGGAGAAAAACATGGAAAAATAGCCCATTGGGCTAAAATTCGCCCCTAAAATTATCCCTGATGTAAATGTATTACCTTTAGGATCCTATGATATGATAATAGGAATGGATTGGCTAGAAGAGCATAAAGATTTGCTAAATTGTTTTGATAAAACATTTACATGTACAGATAATAATGGAAATAGTATAAAGGTGAAAGGAATTCCTAGGAAGGTAACCATCAGATAAATTTCTGCTTTGCAAATGAAGAGGTCAGTATGAAAAGGGTATAAAGTATTTGCAATTTATATAATGAATGATAAAGAAAATGATATGAAACCTAAACTGAAAGGAATACTATTTTAAAGGAGTTCGAGGATATCTTTCCGGAAGAAGTCCCCAGACTTCCTCCAAAAAGAGATATAGACTTCACAATTGATATGATACCTAGATCGGTACCAACATTGAAAGCTCCATATCAAATGAATATAATCAGACCCACATAATTAAAATAACAGTTACAAGAGCTAATTGATAGAAAGTACATTCGATGAAGTGTCTCTCCCTGGGGAGCACCAGTCTTGTTTGTGAAAAAGAAAGACAAAACACTATGATTATGTATAGATTACAGGAAATTAAATAAAATGACTATTAAAAATCGATGCTCGCTTTCCCGGATAGATAATCTGTTCGATCAGTTCCGCAGAGAAACTATCTTTTTGAAGATAGATTTAAGATCATGCTATCATCAAGTACGAATAAAATATGAAGATATATTTAAAACAACATTTATGACTCGTTATGGTCACTATGAGTTTGTCGTAATGCCCTCTGGGTTGAAAAACGCACCTGCTGCGTTCATTTGTTTAATGAACAATATGTTAAAGAACTACCTAGATAAGTTTATGGTTGTCTTTATCAACGACAGACTAATCTACTCTAAGAACAAACAAGAACATAAAGAACATTTAAGAATAGTTTTGCAAGTACTAAGAGAACACCAACTCTATGCAAAATTCAGTAAATGTGATTTCTTTAAAGATAAGATTCAATACCTCGGACATGTATTGTCCAAGGATAGAATCTCAGTTGACCCAGACAAGGTTAAGGCCATCATGGAATGGTCGGTTCCTAAAAATGTATCTTACATCAGATCATTTATGGGAATTACTGGATACAACCAGAAGTTCATAGAAGGATTTTCTAATATTTCCTACCAAATAACTTCCTTACAAAAGAAAGGTAAAAAGTTTGAATGGACTAAAAAAATGCATGGAAAGCTTTAACAAACTGAAACACCTATTAACTACCGCCCCGATCCTAAAGATTGTTGATCCATTCAAGGATTTTGTCGTATGTACCAACGCTTGCAATGAAGGACCGGGTGGAGTTTTATTACAAGAAAATTATGTTGTGGCATATGAATCCAGGAAATTAAAAGAACATGAGAAAAACTATGCAACCTATGATTTAGAACTTGCTTCCATAATTCACGCCTTGAAAATGTGGCAACATTATCTAATTGGAAGAAAATTTATACTTATGTCAGATAACACAAGTCTTAAATATTTATTTGACCAACATAATTTGAATGCAAGATAGGTCAAATGGTTGTCCGTTTTAAGCCAATATGATTTCGAAATCAAAGATATAAATGGAAAATAAAATAAAGTAGCATACACTCTGAGTCATCATGCGAATTTACTGTGTGCAAGTAGCAGCTGCGAATCTCATTTAGAAGATTATATTTTAAGTCCTAGAAATTCTGGTGGGGAATATTAGAGGTTAAAAGAAAAGACTGCTAAAAATGAGCAAGAACAAGTAAAAAAAAGACTTTAGCCTAAACCAACAAGGACTGTTGCTGCATAAAAATAGGTTGTATATACCAAACATAAGAGAAATTAAACTTATAGTTATGAATGAGCTTCATAAAAGACCGCATTCAGAGCATCCTGGATACCAAAAAATGATCACTATGATAAGAAAGGACTTATTTTGGCCGAATATGAAGAAGGAAGTGGTTGAATACTTAGCTCGCTGCATACAATGTCAGGGTGATTCCATGAAGATGGGTAACACTTTTTGGCCAAATTTGGCGATGAAAACCTGATTTTTTACTCATGTGCTAGATAGAAGCCCTCAAAACGCATATATGCCATGTGAATTTTGACTTGCAGTAAGAAAACAAATTGTAGAATATTATGTTTGCTTCATAGTGATATTTTTTTAAAAATATTCCGATGTCATTTAATGTGTGATTTTTTGCATTTAATGACCTGTGTGACCTTAAAAATTTGAAGAAGCTAATAAGTGGCTCGTGTCCACGTAGAGTAATTCAATCTTGCATTAATAATTTAAAA
>LPNX010236822.1:145386-258097 GCA_001517045.1 Pseudotsuga menziesii
TGAATACCTTGGTCGAGGTATTAAGACCTCGGTCGAGGGATTAACAAGCCCTCGACCGAGGTGCATTTTTTTGTTTTTGCCGAAATGTACTTGCCAAAAAGTGTTACCCAGGTCCGTGGATTCACTCGTCAGTAAGTTAAAGTAGAGCATCAACATCCAGCAGGACTGTTCCATCCATTACCCATTCCAGAATAGAAATGGGAAACCATTAGCATGGACTTCATCACCGGCCTACCAAAGAATTTCAGACAACATGATTCCATCATGGTTGCAGTTGATAAATTAAGTAAGTCTTCCCATTTTATTCTTGTTAAATCTACATATAAAGCTATTAACATTGCATATATTTTCATGAAAGAGATATTCAGGATGCACAGTGTATCAAAGGTAATAATATCGGATAGAGACGTGAAGATCACAAGTAACTTCTAGAAATCCATGTTTAAAGGTTTGGGCACACAATTAAATTTCAGTACCACATATCATCCACAAACGGATGGGTGGACTGAATGAGTAAATCAGGTCTTAGAGGACATGCTAAGGATGTATGTCATGGACAAACCAGGTAAATGGGAAGATTACCTACACTTAGTAGAATTTGTATATAATAATAATTTTCAAGTTTATGTAGGAATGGGTCTGTTTGAAATATTATATGGGCATAAGTGTAATACTCCAATTTCATGGAGTAGCCCAGTTGATGGATTGATGTTAGGACCTGACTTATTAAAAGATATGGAACTAACCGTGAAACAGGTACAACAAAACTTGAAGACTGCCCAAGGCAGGAAAAAAAGTTATGCCGACTTAAAAAAAGATCCTAGAGAGTTCCAAGTGGATGATCATGTGTACATAAAGGTAAAGCCCAAGAAAAGTACCTTGATATTGGGAAAGTATAAGAAATTGGCACCTAGGTATTGCGGGTCATTTGAAATTTTAGCTAAAATAGGGTCGGTTGCATACCAATTATCCCTACCACCCAATATTAAAGTACATAATGTGTTTCACGTTTCTATATTGAAAAGATATGTTCATGATGTTTCTCATGTGATATACTGGAATGTAATCCAGGTGGAACCAGAGGGAGAGTTCCAAGTGGGATTGGAGTGCACTCAACAGGAGAGAACTTTTACTTGGGAACCATACCATCGGATAACTAAAGGTGCAATGGAAGCACCTTAGTCCGAAAAAATCTACTTGGGGGATGGAAAGTAATATGCAGGAGGCATATCAATTCTTATTCCAAGAGGATGACATGGAAGAATAAAAACAAAAAATATAATGCCGAAAACGGTGTTATATTTTAAGGGGGGTGTATGTAATACCCCATGATTTAGTAATTGTTATTATGCTGGAAAATACATTTATTATTTTATTATTATTTCATAGGAAAGTCGAGAATAAAACATTCCCTATTTAATAAAATATGCTGAAAGGGAACAAAAGTGGAGATAGTTGTTGCAAAGTGTTCACTAACCCACAAGAGGAAATGACAAGTGGAAAATACCACTGAGTGAGAACTCAAGATGCAGGAGCCATCATCCCTGAAAATCAGGTCTGTACTCCTAGTTGAGTTGCTAAAGATCAGGTGTAAGGTTTTTCGTTACACAAAAACACGCATATTTTGGTGAACATTTGAAACCTAGCACAAGGCCCTATCACCAAGAGTGGCGATTAGTCCACTTGTTTTATATTCCCAGTGGTGTGGCGGTTATACAATGTGGAGGTTGTATCGATACTCCAACACCCTGCCATGCTCGAATTGAACCTGAGACCTATGCTCTAATACCATGTTAATATGTTACAGTAATCTAGGGACTAAAACATAGTCTCATAAGATATTTCAGACAATTAAGCATGAAAATGGCATACTGGTGCTGCAATTGGAGTAGCAGCTCTATATAATCAGTAAAGAATGAGTAATACAAAAAATGGTCATGCAGAGTGCATGAATGCCAAGACAATTTGAATTGCCAAGGAGGTCATTCGAATTGAATGAATGGGTGTAGCTTAACCGAATGTCAAGCCACAGTAAACACACCTAGTTAACCCACTGATCAAGTCCAGATTGACTCAACTGATTCCTAACTGTATCGAAGTGCAATGGATGACTGATTCTAACTGGAAGTAGCTCAGACACATGTCACTGCATGCCAATCAACAAGTGGTATCACATCATTAACTCCAATGAACCCCGATGAGGTTAACTAAAGTCAAACTAGTCACCGTTACACCAAAACCTACAGATGTTGGTGAACATTTGAAACCCAGCACAAGGCCCTATCACCAGGAGTGGCGGTGGCGGTTATACCATGTAGAGGTTGTACCGATAATCCAACAGCAGGAGGCTCATAAATGACCAAGTCCTACTAAAAATATTGTTTAATAGTATGTCCATGAGCAACAGGAGGCTAGAAATGGACAGGGATTAACATCTGTAAAATGCAAGCGATGGAACATTGAGATATTTTTCTCTTGTGGTTCAACGAATAGGCTCGGTGGTTCTGGAGCAAGAAAATTGGATGCTCTGGGAGTTGTTTGGGAGGAAGAGGTTCTCCACTTTTATTTTCCTAGCTTTGGTGACAGGTTCCTACTCTGTTTTCTTATGATTCTAGTTGCAGTAGGATGTATATGTGAAATGTCGAATCACAGTTATACTTCTAGGTAGTATTGTGTATACATTTCTGTAGAGCCATTATCCATGTTTTGTATACTATACTATATCTATACAAAGTTAGATTTCTCTTAACGCATCCAAGATCAGGAATCCATACCTGCATCAAGGATTGTTAGTAATGTTATTACTGTAGCAATTAGTATTTTGTTCCAAGTAAAATTATTTACATCTGACTGTTGTTGATCTGTTATTGGTTTTTAATTCAATACTTGAATGATTTAGAATTAATGAGTCTGCACCTGACGGATTGAATCCTCTGTTTAAACTATATCATGTATTCCTACGTTTAACTATTTTTTTCTATTTTGTATCAATTTTGCTTGAATCTCCCTTAATTCTACTTCTAGAATTTAGATTGTCGATTGAAATGATAATGTTGTTATCTAGTTTAGACCTCTATTATTAAATGTTAGGAATGCAATCCAATTACATAGGGAAAAAACCTTTATTTCATGGTATGAATCCATAATTAACCTAGCATAGTCTAGATTTAAAATTATGTACAAAGGCGACGGAATCAAGAAGGGTTTCCAGTATTAAGCTAATCTCTAGATCGGTTTAACTTAAAGTAAAACAAAACCCCAAATCAAACAAAAAACCCTTTGAATCCACAGTGTTAAATGTTGATCTACAAATTTAAACGTTGACCCACAAAGATAGAAGATCGACGGTTGGGATTGAAGCCGCAAGGAGATCAACGACTCACGTGAGTTGCGGAAGACGGATTTGTGGAAGAAAAGTTATGGAAAATGGGAAGGAATGTCCGCAATCCGCAATCGAAAAAGTTAATTCTTGATCCACAAAATAAATCATATCAATGGTCAAGATCTAAGCCGCAAAAGAGATCAACGGTTTATAGAATTAGGAAACTGCACTAAATTTCCGAGCTCCATCGAGATATACCAATAACTTGTGACTTAGAGGGGCGAAGGCCTTGTCACAATAGGCCTAAACATTACCATTTCCATTATGATTTGAAGAAAAATACTTTAATTACTCTCATTCATACTAACAAAAAATTACTTTCCCATAAAATTAGAGAACTACACTAAATTTATCAGCTCAAGCCAGATATACCAATAACTTGTGACTTAGCATAGGTCCAGGCCTTCTCACAACAACCCAATGAGAAACCCTACCCCCACCCATTTTGAACATGTGACCTCCAAGAAGATAACACAAGAAGATATCACATGTTCTTAAGCTAAGCTAGTAATTTAAAATAGAATGGATTTACATATCATGCCTTCCAATCAAAGAATAATGTGCGACTGCAATCTCTTGATCTGAACCCGTCATAAATTAGGGTTACAAATGTAGATTTCGAATCTGGGCCTGCCAAGTTGAGCATAGCTAAATATATTAGATCAAACAATATGGTTAAAAATGCACTGTATAGATTCCATGGTCGGTCTGGCAAGTAGAGTGCAAGCTCAAATTGTGAAGCGAAACAAACAAGTGAGAATGTTCCAAAATGCAAGCAAAAACTATGGAATTTTTAATGCACAAGCAAGGCTCCAAAATGCAAGGAAAACCTATTGAACTTTCAATGCATCAAAGATGTACATTAGAGGAAATTTGAGGTCTAAAATGGGCCTCCTAAGAAAAATAATAAAATAATAGTTAAAATAATAAAATAATAGTAATTGATTTTGGAGGAAGAATGAAAAAACCTACTTTTTGTGTTCGTATTTTCGACATATCCCCTGTGTTTTTACTGAAATTTTGAGCGGAAGAGCTCGTTGGATGCATAATTTAATTCCACATCCAACGAGTACCCACACTGCATACTTTTGAAGGACCTTGCTACCCCAAAAACAAGAAATACCTGAAAAAACGTGATGATGATGTCATCATCACGTTTTTCAGGTATTTCTTGTTTTTGGGGTAGCGAGGTTCATCAAAAGTATGCAGTGTGGGTACTCATTGGATGCAAAATTAAATTCCACATCCAACGAGCTCTCCCGCTTGAAATTTGAGTAAAAGCACAGGGAGATATTTCGAAAATATGAACAAAAAAAGTAGTTTTCTTTTATGACAAATATGTTAATTCAACCATTATGGTGGACTCATTTTATTGAAATTCTATTGGTTCTTGAATTCCAAATCACAAAATTTATTGTTGGCGCATTTTCTTATAAGGCCCATTTTAGACCCCAAATGAAGACAAGTCAAGCTCCTCATCTTTTGCACTAATTTTAACCATACGACAAGGCACCGTATTGTGTTGCTGAAGATCTTCGTTTCTGGGCCTCTTCACAGAAGGTAAAGCTCCTGACACCAATTCGATGTCATTTCAAGCCCTTTTCACAGAGCTTGACGCCAATTCAACTTTCTGAGAAAATATGGACACTCTCTGCAACTCAAAATTGTGAGAAAATATGCCATTGGAGGCAGACATAGACATAGCATGACTAGGGTTCTGCCCTATAACATGATACTGAAGGAATTCCATTCGCAGGATATTCATACTGGGGTTTGATTTTCTTGCGGTCCGATCCTTCGTATGGGCCTTCTAATGACCTCCCAATGCCTTAGAACTCTGTAACTTTCTTGAGCAATAGAATCAATTAAAGATGCGACCTTCGGAGCCCTGGGTGGAGCTTGAGTTCTTGGAAGCGACTGAGCCCTCTGTGTTGGACAAAAAAAAATTGCGGCAAGGGTTGTTCTCCAACTCTGGCACCGTGTTATGACCTTTCTTGTTTGCACTGATTCGACCTCCCAATCAAACTTGTACAGGCTGAACATGGCTGAAATTGTTGTATAGTTACGTGAGATCCATTCCAAATAATTTGAGGCGTTGCTCCATGGAACCCTTATGATCGGCCTTAGAATTCATGGCTTCGTTGATATATGATCTCTACTAAAGTTACATCACTGATATTCAGGTTCACAGGTTCACTGTTTGAGTTTAAATGTTTCAAGTGGCAACTTCTCCCATTATTATGGTGTTAAAAATCAAATAAAATTTATAGTTTAAGAAATAAAAATTAAATAATAGCAGAATATTATAAAATGCTTCGTTAATTTAATAAATAATATTAGAATTATAAAAAGAGACCAAGCCAAAATTGTCAATAGTGTGGTTGATTATCATTAATAATATATTATATTGTTAAGAGTAATATTTATTATAATTATATAAATAATATTACTATTCGGAAATGTTGCTAATATTATATAAATATTATTTTAATGTGTTTAAAGGTCAGATGTATGAATTAGGTCAACAAGTGGGTAAGAAAGTCACGAAATAAATTTTTATTTTATATAAATCAATTAATTTTGGAATATTTTGTGAGGGTTAAGAAAATATATAATGAATATTAACATTATTCGATATTTTTTTATATGAAAAAAATATTATTTATATTTAAAAATATTAAATGTGTAGAAGGTATTTCTCTCAAGTTAGTTACGTTATGATAGTGCATATAAATAAATAAAAAATATTAAAAAAATGAAAAATATAAATTTTATATAGATTTAAATAAAATACTAACATAGATCCATTTTAAACCTAGATTTAGAAAGTATCTAGAGGGATCCAATTTCTTTAGGTGTAAGTTATTTTTATCTTCAATTTTTAAATGTTCATAAAAAACTACACCTTAAACATTTTGATCCCTTTAGTGTTAGGTAAATGTGGGTTTAACATGGATCTTTTAATAACTTTTCATTTAGTTTTATTATTGGGTTTTTATTATTTGATAAATTAGGCCACATGTTTTTTCTATATTCTTTTTTGTTTTAGTAGACGTGTTGGTGTAGTGTTAGGTTTTACACACATTGATCTCATCAATGTTATTTGGATGACACTCCTTTATTCTAATCAATAAGCCATAATCAAATATATCAAAATTCTACTCTAAAGCCACACCAAAATATATCTAAATTTTATTATAAAAAAATGTTTTATTTTATTATGTGAATTATAAAGAAAGTTAGTTAATTTAAATTATTTCAAAATTATTTTAAAAGTAATTAAAAATAAAATAAAATAAAAAGGCTAGAATCTATGAAGAAGGTTGAATATCTTTTAAAAAAGAGTTTAGCATTTCCAGTAATCATTAACCGTTAATATATATTAGAGAGAATAAAAAAACAAATGAACCGAAAAGAACATTACAAAAAAACAAATGATCATTTTCTAAAGAACAAATCTAGTAAATTAGCATAGATCCATTTTAAACTTAGATTTCTCAAGTGCCCACAGGGATCTAATTTATGGATCTATGCTATTTTTTTTTTATTGCACCCAGTTTATTACTTTCCTTGTGGTAGATTGGAGTTTTTTGGTGAATTTATTTTGGATTGAGTGGACACTATATAAATATATGAATCCACAATATAATTTTTTTATTTTTATTTTATTTATGTCGGTTAACATAATGTTTTTTTTATGTCGGCTAGCATAACTTGACTAACGTGAGAGGATCTCCCCCATTCTGGGCTGAGAGCACTTCACTTCTCTAGGTGCAATAAAAAAATTAAACTATCATAAATTAATTTAAAAAAAATGTAATCTCAAGAAAGTGGATCCTTGGGTGCTTGATAGATCCGGATTTAAAATGATAAATCCGGGTTTGAAATGGATCTATGATATTTGAAATCGATGCTCTCCAACCAAGTATGGGGGATCATGTCACCTATGTTATGCTAGGGGACATAAATAAAAAATATTAATGAGATATGGACTTAAATAAAATATTAAAAAATTATACTTGAATAGATCCATTTTAAAATCGTATAGTACTTGTGAGGTTAATTGGAAAATTTCCATAATATTTGGTGATGAAACATAAATTTAATATTAGCATTTTGTATACGTTATGAAATGGTTAGATATGATTTTTATTTATGGTCTTGGCTATTAGGAGTGTATAAGTTATGATATCAAATATTTGTATATAATCAATAATAAATTTTGACATCTTAAATGATCTTGACCTCGTCTCTCACCATAAAACTCTAACAAAAATTCTAAACTTTGTTTTCCCATAAGACATCAAAGAATTCTAATACCCAAAACACTTGATATTTGATAAAAGATAAAAGTTATCTTTGTTCAAGAGATTTAAATATTTAATTAAATCTACTATAAAATAAGGTTCCCACAACTCTTTTTACTTCCATTAACAAGTTCTCTATCAATTGGAATGACCAATACTTTGTATGATAGAAAGTGTATGCATGCCAGAAAAGACATTAGGGATTCTCCTAATGAGTCCTTAAAGTCTCACAAGATGTAACACACCTAAAAATCGTACATAATTTTTGTTTACATGTGTTAGTTTTACATTGACTTTAGCAGCATTCTATGTTTAATTTACTGTTGGTTCTAATATTTGATATTTTGTTCTTACGATAGGATTTACTGATAATTATGATGTCACGTTTCTTCTAGAACCTTCAGCCATACTCCTTGAGGTGATGCAATTTGTTTAAATCTGTTTATTTAATGTTTGTCTTTAGGTTAGGCTGGCCTAGCATAAGGCGTGGGAGACTATACCTGTCTTGACCCATCCTGCCATATACTTTTATTGTTTTCTTACATGGCCTTGGCCTTAGCGTAGATGTAACGACCTACCCCTAAGTATGAGACATAGGGTTTGTACAAGCATGTTTCTCCATGCAAAGATTATATATGATTTGAATAAAGATGACAAGGCTCACGAAGGAAATAAAAAAGGCCCTAGACCTCTATAATACCCCCTGATTTAATAATTGTTATTCTGCTGGAAAATTCCTTTATTATTTTATTATTCTTTGACAGGAAAGTCAAGAATAAAACATTTTGTAATAAAACATTCCCTATTTAATAAAATATGTTGAAGGGGAACAAAATTGGATATAGTTTTTAAAGAGTGTTTCCTAACCTGTAAGAGGAAAATGAAAAGTGGCAAAAACAACTGAGTCAGAACTCAAGATGCAGGAGGCATCATCCAAAAAAATCAGGTTTGCACTCCTAGTTGAGTTGCTAAAGAGAAGGACGCTCATAAATGACCAAGTACTAGGAAAAATACTATTTAATAGTACATCCATGAGCAGCAGGAGGCTAGCATTTTACGGGGATTAACATCTGTAAAATCCAAGAGATGGCAAATTGAGATATTTTTCTCTTGTAGTTCAGCGAGCAATCTTAGGGGTTCTGGAGCAAGTAAATTGGTTTCTCTAGGAGTTGGTTGGGAGGAACAACGTCTCCACTTTTGTTTTCCCAGCTTTTGTGCCAGGTTCGTACTATGTTTTCTTATCATTCTAGTTGCAGTAGGATGTATATGTGAAATGTTGAATCACAGTTATACTTCCAGGTAGCATTGTGTATGCATTTCTGTAGAACCATTATCCATGTTTTGTATACTATACCGGATATGTACAATGTTATATTTCTGTGAATCCATACATGCATCAAGGATTATTATTAATTTTATTACTATAGAAATTAGTATTTCGTTCCAAGTAATATTATTTAGGTCTGACTGTTGTTGATCTGTTATTAGTTTCGAATTCAATACTTGAATGATTTAGAATTGACGAGTCTTCACCTGACGGATTGAATCTTATGGTTTAAACCATATCATGTATTCCTACATTTAACTTTGTTTTCTAGTTTGTATCAATTCTGCTTGAATCTCCCTTAATTATGCTTCCCGAATTTAGATTGTTGATTGAAATGATAATGTTGTTATCTGGTTTAGACCTGTATTATTAAATGTTAGGAATTCAATCCAATTGCACAGGGAAAAAACCTTAATTTCACGGTATGAATCCATAATTAACCTAGCACAGTCTAGATTTAAAATTATGTACAAAGGCGACGGAATCAAGAAGGGTTATCGGTATTAAGCTAATCTCCAGATTGGTTTAACTTAAAGTAAAACGAAACCCCAAATCAAACCAAAAACCCTTTGAAACCATAATATTAAATGTTGATACACAAAGTTAAACGTTTACCCACAAAGATAGAATGTCGACAGTTGGGATTGAAACCGCTAGGAGATCAACGACTCATAGGAGTTGCGAAAGAAGGATTTGTAGAAGAAAAGTTATAGTAAATGGGAAGGCATGTCCGCAATCTGCAATCCAAAAAGTTAATTCTTGATCCGCAAAATAAATCATATCAAGGTTCAATATCTAAGCCGCAAAATAAATCAACGGTTTATAGAATTTGCGGACATGCAAAACATTGCTGCAAAATTGCATCTCTATGCAACAATATGGTTCTTCTGTGTAGCATCATCCTGAAGTTGTGCATGTGAAACTATCCAAACTAATAGCTATTTCTGGAGGAATTTTCCTCTTTATAAGAAGAAGAATATGCTCAATTGAATCAGAAATATAGACAGCTTCTTGATGAAAACTGGACCCATGTACAACAACTGAAATCAATTAATAAGAGATCAAAAGTGATTGAGAATTCAAACCATGTGAGGAACACCTAAGAAATAATATATTGCATCGTTAAACATCGAACCATGTGAGGTAAAATCATCCCTAAGTGTTAGGATCAAGTGTCTAGGAGATTACAGAATGTCTCCATATTTACTAGTTCTATGAGGAGATGAGCATGTGACCAAATAGATAGGTAGAAAATCCCTAGGAATGTGGAGAGAGAATACTTGAGCCCCATAATATTATATATATTCATAAATAACCAATGATTCACAAAATATAGTATCATCAAACTCATAAGAGGAAACTAACATCAAATCCCTAGCAACAATTTTGAAGAAGACTTCCGGTACTTGATTTTTCACACCAAAATTGATGAGAGAAGCTACAAGCATTATTGAAAGCTCTTGAAACTTAAAACCTGAACCAAATAATATCATATAAGATCCAAATAAGATAATATTATACCCCAATAGGTTCATATCATATCCAAGAGTGTGCTCCACGGAGATGGTAGATGCACAATTTTCCCCTTCTTCAAAACCCTCAGTATTGGTGCATGCAATCATGTAGGAATTTTTTGAAAGGTCAAGATTAATGAGGATGAATGGATATCTCCTCACATATGATATTGTTTGTAAAATATCCAGAGATACATAAAATATAATATTATCAAACTCATAAAATAATATTGACATCAAATCACCAGCAGCAATTTCGAAGGGAAATTGTGGTACTTGATTTTTCACACCAAAATTGATGAGACCAGCTACAATAAACACTGGAATATATTGAAACTTAAAACTTGAACTAAGTAATATCATATCATATCCAAATAAGATCATATCAGATCCAAATAGGTTCATATCAGATCCAAGGGTGTGTTCCACGGATATGTTAGATGCACAATTTTCTCCTTCTTCAAAACCTTGAGTATATGTGCATGCAATCATGTAGGAAGTTGTTGGAAGCTCTAGATAAATGAGGGTGAATAGATCACTCCTACAATCTAATATTATTTCCAAAATATCGAAATATTCACAAAATATAATATCATCAAACTTATGAGAGAAAACTGACATTAATTCCCCAGCAGTAATTTTGAAAGAGACTTTTGTACTTAATTTTTCACACCAAAATTGATGAGACCAGATAGAAGCAATACTGGAAGCTCTTAAAACTGAAATATTGAACCAATTAATATCATATCAGATCCAAATAAGATCATATCACATCCAAATAGGTTCATATCAGATCCAATGGTGTGCTCCACCAAGATGGTAGATGCACAATTTTCTCCTTCTTCAAAATTCTGAGTATTGGTGCATGCAATCATGTAGGAATTTGTTGGAAGCTATAGATCAATGAGATTGAAAGGATAAATCCTACAACATGATATTATTTTCAAAATATCCAAATAATTACTTATCTGCACACTGACAACATCATTAGAGACAAATAAATCAAATTCATCTCCCTTTCCTGGAACAATCACTAGCCCAACTATGCGCATAACTTATAACAGAAGAATCACTAGAGAATTTTTTAATAGAATGAAAGGATGGATCAAAACTGTTGGGATGTAAGGCTATCAACTCGTTCTCCAAAATGTGTCCCTAGAGCTCATCTTTCTTTCCAAACAAGACTTTAATCTTCTCCCAACCTTCCCTTCGAGTCCGCAAACCTTCAAGGTGAAAGATGAGATCTATGGATATGTGAGTACATAGATAATGGAAATATTCATCTAAGTGGTTCATAAACTTGTTTTTCTCAACTGGATGATGGGGCTCATCCTCCCTTCCCAGTATTATCATGTAGTAGCCTTGTTTACACAAGGAAAACTTCATATCTTCCCTCCAATCAACATAATTGAAGAGTTTTAGGATTCAACGCATGGAAGGTTGGGAATCCATAATTCTCTTGTTGATTAGACAATACCTCCAATCAATCTACATAGCACTCCAAAAACTAAAAACATTCATGCTATATTAGAATCTATCCTTCCCTCTCGACATGAACACTTTCTCAGGGTCCATCACGGCCGCATTGCCACTCACAATAAATTTAGAGGAAGCAAGGCACTCTTTTCCTGACTTCTGTTGAAACCCAGTTGCTTCTGGTGTTCAATGGATAGTAGACACACTTGAAGCTTTCTTGAAATGGCTCGGATACCATGTTAGAATTTTTGTGCCATTTAGATCATCAAGAAATGAGTCTGAATTACTATTATGCAATGAAAGAGGAATGATAATACACACTAAACAAATCAAATCTCACAGGAAACAGATGAGTATCATGTTCATTAAATAATCCAGTGTTACAATGGTGTTACATAAGGAGAAATTCGAATCATTAGGGATGAATTCGAATTCACCAACTGACTCTAATTGTATCTGACTGCATGGCTAAATAAATATTTCTAAAACACTATCGAAGTCTAAGTGGTTAACTCTAGATGTCCAATTCAGTCAATCCATCACTTATCAACTAAACAAACCAGTCTAACTACAGTGGTAGGTGAGAAATGGTGCTTTCCCACATGCATCCATGCAAGACTAGAGCTAAATGAACTAGTAAGAAACTAACTAAATGTAACTGAAACATAACTAAGATTAACTAGTTACCAACTTCCAACAACTGAAGGAGGTTGGTGACGGGACTCCTAGTGGCTCCTAAATTGTATGGATTGTCCTAGGAGGCACCTAGAATGATGCATGCAAGTGATGTTAGTATCAGTTAGCCTCTATCGGTGTTCCCCATAGTCTAGTGATTGGTATAGGTGGGCCCATTAGGCCAAGTGGACATAATGTTACTAGTCGACCCAATAATTAATAAAAGACTACTAAGTTAGGATAAAATAATCTAATAGATAGTTTGGTTAAAGGAGGATTATAAATCCTAACAAGTCATACATTTATGTTTAAGGTTTTGTATCTATCTAAAGAGATTCATCTGATAATCCTTAGGAATAAGTTGACTCTTACTTTTTATACAACATTTTATCCCAAGAATGAATTTTAGACTTAACTATTCTTTCTCTGTGAATATCAAGTTCATCCCATGAGATATTTGCATGTCCTTTTAGCCCGGTTGCTGCATATCTCACCTTCTTTTAATCTTCAATTTATTCAAAGTCAAAATACTTATTTAAAGCATTGATCTAGTCCATAAGTTCTTCAACATTAATATTACCTTCATACATAGGGACTTCAAATATGGGTCGGTTACTAGCCTTCATCAATATCTTCATCACTTTTATTTCTTCAACAACATCCTCTTGCTTGTCTTCATAGGAATCTTCTTCATCATCGGTGTCAATATTCTCTAATTTATTTTGCTCCATAGATTCCATTCTGGCCTGGAATTCTCTTAATTCCCTTTGGGTATCTATCTTTGTGGTTTTTCTTCCTCGATCACGTCCTACAGGCACTCCACGTGGTCATCCCCGTCTATGCATTATTCTTCTACATGTTCTGATAAGATCTGATACCAAAACTGATGGAAAATGAAAGCTAGCAGACCTAAAGTATTCTTAATCATCCTGAATACTGATTAAAATCCCCTTCCACAGTCTTTATTCCATAATTTTTCCCTTCTGCAACTCCACCTTTCCATAATATTGAGTTTCTGCAACTCAATTCTTCCACAACTGAGTCTTCCTGCAAGACTCTTTCCGCAATCTTCATTCTGCGAGACCTTTTACGTAAGGCTCTTTTAAGCAATTTACAGATTGCATATTGCGGGTTCACCAACTTTCACAACTGAACTTTCCCAACTTTGCGGCCACAACGGTCCTTTCTGCATGCGGATTGTGGAATGCATGTCCTCCTTCCAACTTTTACAAAGTTGGCTTCTGCAATTTAATTTTTCTGAATCATTGATTCTTTACGGTCTCACTTCTGAGCATCGATCTATTGCGGTTTTCAGATCTTGCCTTCACACATACGAATCTTCACTTCTCCTTTGCAGAAATTAACCATAACCATTGATCTGATGAGTTTCACATATTCTTGGATTATACTGTGACATCCAAATTAATCCATGGAATGATTAATTTGTGATGCAGAAATGACTATACGTTGTTGGGGATTCTTCAATGTTTTGTTGAACCATCAAATCCCACATGCACATAGACACAGAGAGCTTAAAATCATATTTTCTGGTTGTTGAAAGAAGACATCAAATATATGAAAGCACACACAAAGATTTTAAAACTATGTTGTTCATTCAATGAACCAACACACTTACCTACTCTCTATTATCCTTCTCTTATGCATTCTTAGACATTAGATAAACTGCATTTAAATAGAGATTCATCAACCTGTAAGATCCGAATAGCAATATTTGAACCCCTAAGAAAGGAAATCTACAACTAACCTATCGTCAAGCAATCTATTGCAAGATTCGAGGACAATAGTGGAAAATTTCTAGTTATTACAATAAAAATAAATCCTAATAACTAATCCTATACTTCTAGAATTTGATTACATGGAAATGCAAAAAAACAACATTGATTGTTTATTCAGAAAACAGACAACTTTGTCTCGATGCTCTTGCATGAAATAGACAAGGTGACCTTTACTTAGAGGAATCGACCCTCATTTATTTTGTCTTTAATATTATATTTTCTTGTTAATTATTGTTTCTTTTTAAATAAGGGTCGAACCCTATTGAGCAGCTATGAAAGAAACAATCATCATCTATCATTTTTTTTATTGTGTATCATTTCTTTGAAAAAAATTGGTTGTTTTTCTGTTATTGTAAAAGATTTGGTTGTCATGCTAAATGAGGGTGAACTTTCTTATGGAGAGTAAGATCCTTAATTATTTAGAATATGTTGAATAAAGAGGAAGAAATTTCTTATAGAGAGAACCAACCCATCATTCTTTTGAAGAAGACTAATTTTCAAACTGTAATGTGTTTTATTTGGTGTCTTACTAATATCAAAAGGACCGAGTAATTTCTCCTAATTGATTTCCAAGATAGAAAAAATGTGAATGCTAAGGAATGAGACCCTTACTTTTTGTTTTGGACATGAATGTCGATGGAGGGTCAGAGTCTTTTCCCCTCTCCCTCTACATGTATGTCAAGAGCGAGTACCTAGTCTAGTTATGGTTGCATGAGGTCCTTTAGCTCTTGATTTTGAATTTTTCTTTGAATTATCTCTCTTTAGTTTTATATATGCATTATGAATGTTAGTGACCTAATGATAGTCGACCTTCCATTATTTATGCATGTGTTTCAATGGGGAAGTTGGAGTCTGAGGCTCCACTTGGTTTGCATGTGATATGTTTGGAGGGTGAGCCCTTGACTTATTATGTATTCTTGTGTTTATTTTTTTCTTACTGAGGATTCTTTCCATTTACAAAATGGTTGAGCGATCTCTTCCCTTATAAGAGGATTGACCCATACTTTGTCTGGAAGATTGGTTTTTAAATTAAAAAATATTGATTCCAAAAGGAAGAGTGATCTATTCCCCAAGAGGATCAACCCATACCTTAGCTTTGCAACTAGGAATATTGACCCCTTCACTTGGCAGTTTTCTATTTAATTTATAAAAAGAGTGATGTGTATATTTTTCCATTGGGTTGGGTGATCTCTTTCATAACATAATTGACCCATTCCTGGTTAGTGTTGTAATTTTAAGTTTCAACATGGGAAATATCATGGGGAGAATCAACCTATGCACCTTCCCTTCTCTTATTGTGTTTTATGTTATGAAATCGAGGGAAATTTTCCAATCATAGTATTTATATTATTTTATTACCTATTTGTTTCAGAGAAGGAGGTGATCTTCCGTTGAATGCTTTGTACACTACTTATATGATTTTGTTTAGTTATGATATGGAGGGTGATCTTCCCCTGTGTAGGTTTAGTATTTGCATACATGTTTTGTTGATGAACAAAAGGGCATGCTCCTTAAGGAGAAGTCAACTTGTATAGTTGTATCAATATATAATTTAGTTGTGGAAAATAGAGATATAATAGTTGAGTGCTATGATGAACATGTTGAGAGTTGGGATCCTTGTATTGTTGTTGAGAGACAAGTTTTTTTTAGGAACTAGTGTGAGGAATCCTCTTTACCTTTCCACCCTAGTGGAGTCATTGCATAGTTCAAGGGTGGCCTCTCGATGAAATGAATATACGCAGGACACGGAGTGCAAATTTTGGTGGAACATTCCAACCATGAATTTAGCTTCCAAGGAATTATCATTCTAGATAAATGATCTTAATTTTTTTGTCATTATTGTTCATACATGCGTGGAGTATATATGTATGTTCTTTTATTATGAGTCCTTGTTAAAGTATATATGTGTTATTTTATTATGAATCTCGGTTATTTATATGGTGACTCAACAATATGAATATGTTTTTTTATATAAGGATTCTAATGAGATGTTAAATAGTGGCTCCCATATTTTATGATGATGTAGATAGCTTTTGATCAATCTAAATCCGAAAGGAAAAATAATTAATCATGCTTTAAGGGATATACATATGATAAATGTGTAGTGATTATATGTTGAAGATGTTCTTCTATAAGAGACCTTGCGATGTTTCAAAAATAATGGTTGTTTAAAGTTAGATAAAAGATGATACATCTTATAGTTTCATCAAGCAGTGATTTTTTCCTTGATGAAAATTAGTATTGTGGATTTGTTCATATCATGTGCATATCATTGGGTATACTCTTGTGAGGCCTAAGATATGGTTAAGGATTAAGGATATCAAATGATGAATTAATCGAGGGTATTGTGGGCATGGTGGAGTCACAACTAAATTGTTGAATTGACTCTTATTGTACTTAAAAGGTATGTTGTCTCTATCAAGAGTTTGTACTACCTTCACATATGTTATCCAATTTTAAGATATCTTTAAGTGATTACATAAAAATATGAAGCTAATTATATGTCTCAAAAATATGGATCTAATTATATGTCTCAAATTTCTACTAGAAAAAGTATATTAAACTTATACTATTTAATATAGTAGACTGAATGTATTGCATAAGTGTTTGTTTCATTTATAAAAATCTACCACTATAGCTCATTATGTATACTCTTTATGTTAGAACAAGTTAAATAGAAATAATACACGATTTTTATATTATTTGATTCTCTTGACGAAGATGAAGTTATGGTCATAAGACATTATTTTTGTTTTATAATATTTATAAATATTTATGATGTCAAATGATTATTAAAACCAACATAATTAATCGTTTAGAAAATGAGTACGAAAAAGAAAATATTTACTATATCCTAAGTGACTATTATAAGTATCTACATATGTACTTATAATTCAATTGATAAAAAAAATCAACCATGTTAAAGAAAGCCAGAAAAATAAACTAGAAATATATCAAATTATATCATCCTGCAATAAGTTTGAGCATAGTTGGTAGTACCGCTTTCTCCCAAAAAGATATAACCAAAACCCCTTTGGTTCACATAAATCCCACAAGAACCGGAATCACTAGTACCGCGATCAAATGCCAGGTAAAAATTTACGATGCTATAGTCAGAGTATACAATGTAATATAAGTTTGGTAATAAATGATAAGATTTAATAATAACGTATTCGAGAAAAATATATTATAATATTTTAATCGTGTTTAAATGGTTTAAATCTTAATTTATATAAATTAAATTTAAGTTAAGTGAAAATTAATAACTATATTTATCATTAATAATTTTAATTTTTATGAACATTATATTATATTAAACTTAAATTTTAAGTTTTGTGATGGTAATAAAAATTATAAAATAAATAAAGATTATGATAATAATGATAATGGTAGTGATTAACAAGATTGATTTTGGTTTTTCAAACTATAAGATATAAGAAAAGAATCACTTGAGTTCTAAAATTTAATTTCTATGCTCAAAAAAGTAAAAATAAATGTTCATTGGTTTATAGTGACATCTATTGGTGTAATTCTCTCTATTTTTGGATCTCCAGTGATGAAGTCTTGGTAGTAATTATTTGAAATAAACAATTATAAAGAAAAATATCTAAAATAACAAGCCATTTTTGATAGACAACTCATTTAACTAAAAAAAGTAAGCAATAACAGCAACAAAGTATTTAAAACTACACATGAAAAACAAATAAGCTATTCAATTTACTTATAACACTTAATTTGTGGCCTATCCATATAGAACCACCACAAATTAAGTGGCTAAGGTAATCTAAATTACTATACACATATATAAAGCTATCATAAAATAAATATCAAAACCTAAAGATAGAAAAATTTAATTAATTATAAATTTAAAAAATTAAAAATTAAAAATTAAAATTAGATAATAATCTCAATTTAATGTATAATTTTAAAATATTCCTTATTTTTTTTCATAATCCATATCATTTAAAATTCAAAGATACTCAACTGTTACCATTACCATTTGAAATAGAGAACTTTAATTACTCTAAATTCTAACGAACAAAAAATACTTTCGAACGAACAAAAAATACTTTCCCATAAAATTAGGCAACTGCATCTAAATTTAACAGCTCCATTTATGCCTAAAACATTGTAATTTGAAATAGAAAGGGTTTACATATCATGCCTTCCGATCAAAGGATAATGTGCAACTACCATCTCTTCTGAACCTGTCATAAATTAGCTTTACATCTGTAGATTTCAGATCCGGGCATGCCAACTTGAGCAAAGCTGAATTTATCATGTCACAATATGGTTAAAAAATGCACTGTACAGATTTCATGGCCAGTTTGGCTTGTAGAATGCGAGCTCAAATTGTGAAGTGAGAATGCTCCAAAATGCAAGCAAAAACTATGGAATTTTGAATGCACAAGTCAAGCTCCAAAATGCAAGCAAAGATTATTGAACTTTCAATGCATCAAAAATGCAAAGACAAGTCAAGCTCCTCACTTCTTGCATTAAGTGTAACCATACGACCAGGCGCTGTGTTGTGCTGTTGAAGATCTTCGTTTCTGGGCCTCTTCACAGAAGGTAAAGCTCCTGACCCCAATTCGATGTCATTTCTGGCCCTTTTCACAGAGCTTGACGCCAATTCAACTTTCTGAGAAAATATGGACACTCTCTGCCACTCAAAATTGGGAGAAAATATGCCGTTGGAGGCAGACATAGACATAGCATGAGTAGGGTTCTGCCCTATAACAGGATACTGAAGGCAGTCCGTTCGCAGGCTATTCAGACTGGGGTTTGATTTTCTTGCGGTCCGATCCTCCTTATGGGCCTTCTGATGACCTCCCAATGCCTTAGAACTCTGGAACTTTCTTGAGCAATAGCGGCAATTAAAGATGGGACCTTCGGAGCCCTGGGCGGAGTTCGAGTTCTTGGAAGCGGCCGAGCCCTCTGTGTTGGACAAAACAAAATTGCGGCCCGGGTTGTTCTCCAACTCTGCAACCGTGTTATGACCTTTCTTGTTTGCGCGGATTTGACCTCCCAATCCTTCCACAGGTTGAACATGGCTGAAATTAGTGTGTAGTTGCGTGAGATCCATTCCAAATAATTTGAGCTGCTGCTCCATGGAACCCTTATGATCGGCCTCGGCAGTCATGGCTTCGCTGATATATGATCTCTGCTAAAGTTGCACGACTGATATTCAGATTCACTGTTCGAGTTTGCTTATATGGTAGCGAAGCATTTTATAGGATACGAATTATCTTGAAAATAAAAAAACGGTTTTTAACAAGATGGTTTTAATGTTTCAACTGGCAACTTCTCCCATTATTATGGTGTTTAAAAATAAAATAAAAATTAGATAATAGCAAAATATTATAAAATACTTCGTTAATTTAATAAATAATATTAGAATTATAAAAAGAGACCAAGCCAACTGTCAATAGTATCATTGATTATCATTAATAATATATTATATTGTTAAGAATAATATTTAATATAACTATATAGATAATATTACTATTCGGAAATGTTGTTATTATTATTTAAAAATTATTTTAACGTGTTTAAAGGTCAGTTGTATAAATTGGCTTAACAATTGGGTAAGAAAGTCACGAAATAAATTTTTATTTTATATAAATTAAGTAATTTTGGAATATTTTGTGAGGGTTAAGAAAAGATAGAATGAATACCAACATTATTTATTATTTGATAGTTTTTTTTATTAGTAAGAAAATATTATTTACATTTAAAATTAATAAATGTGTGTAAGGTATTTTTGCACCTAGAGAAGCCACGTGTTCTTAGCTCAGTATGATGACACAAAAAAACTTATATTAAGCGACATTAATAAAAAAATTATATTGTGGATTCATATTTATAGTGTCCACTCAATCCAAAATCAATTCACCAAATAATAAAAGTAAATGAAAAGTAATTAAAAGATCCTTGTAAACCTGGATTTACTACTAAAGGGATAAAAATGTTTGAGGTGTAATTTTTTATGAACATTTAAAAGTATAAGATAAAAATAATTTACACCTAAAAGAATTGGATCCTTCTTGGTGCTTTCTAGATCCAAGTTTAAGATGGATCTATGCTGGTTAATTACATTGAGAGAAGCTAAGTGTTCTCCAAACCAATATGGGGAGATCTTCTCAAGTTAGTCACATTATGCTAGCGCACATAAATAAAAAATTTAAAAAAAATGAAAAATATAAATTACATATAAACTTAAATAAAATAAAATAAAATAAATTAGCTAGATCCATTTTAAACGTACCAACATAAATGTACTCGGATATATATATATATATATATATATATATATATATATATATATATATGGACTTTGGTAAAAAATGTACACCTCTTGGTTTAAAATGGATCTATGCTAGTGTAAAGTTAATTTGAAAATTTCCATAAAATATGGTGATGAAACATAAGTTTAATATTAGCATTTTGTATACGTTATGAAATGGTTAGATATGATTTGTATTTATGGGCTTGGCTATTACAAGTGTATAAGTTATTATATCAAATATTTGTATATAATCAATAATAAATTTTGACATCTTAAATGATCATGACACATAAATTCTAAACTTTGTTTGTCCATAAAACAAGTATCAAAGAATTCTAATAACCAAAACACTTTATGTTTTATAAAAATAAAACTTATCTTTTTTTTCAAGAGATTTAACTATTTAATTAAATCTATGGTAAAATAAGGTTACCACAACCTTTTTTACTTCCATTAACAAGTTCTTTATTAATTGGAATGACCAATACTTGGTATGATAGAAAGTGCATGCATGGTAGAAAAGATATTAGGGATTCTCCTCATGAATCCTTAAAGTCTCACAAGATATATAGGTACAAAGCAATAATTTAAAGGAAAAAAATTGCACTATATAAATATAAACAAAGAGAATATTTCGCACATCTCTAAGATAGATCTTAAGAGATTCTAGAAAAAAATTCTAACTCATAAAACTAAATAAAAATTATGATTTCCTTAAGGAAGTGGAATTCCTACTTCAAGAAGATTTATGAATTCCCTATTGGACAACATTCGAACCCTTCAATTCTATAGAGCAAGGACATTTTCTTTATAAAATAGAGTATAGGTTAACCAACTCGCAAAAGGGAAATCTTTGGACATATGTAACATCCCCTCTGCTACCTCAGTTCTTTCACAGTGGACAATAGAAATGTAAATGTATAAGGTGCAACTTTTTGGCAAGAAGCTTAAGGTCGGTAAAAGTACTATAAGTATTATTGTGAATTTCCTGAGTTGTAATTTTATTTCGCAGACTTAGGAGACTAAATGGATTGACTCAAATAAGCAATAAGGGTATGAATCTACTAGGGGAAGAGACAATATTGGTGCTTCGATGTAATGTCCCCATTCAAATAATTGCATAGCAAGACAATTCCATCAATCCTACTAGTTCCCTAGGTTGGATGGATACATTTGGATTTTTAATAAGAGAAATAATAAATGATGTTCAGACATTAGAATGGGATAAATATTTAATAATGTAGCTTATTAAATAAATACAAGATAAAATTGAAGTAGCAATGGAGCATGGAGACACATGCAGACTATGGGGCCCACACAAGCTAGAAATTTTGTGCCACATGGCATCCTCCTCTTGCAATTCCGAATCCATGGGGAGCCTAAAGGTTCTTGGATGAGTTAGAATGCTAATACACTTGTCCATATGCAGCATAGGTCGAATTTAGGAGGAAATTTAACTTACATGGGAGAGGAAGAGTCATTTTGGAGCTAGTGAGACACTTGGACTAGATTCCCTAGCCTTATGACAACAATGATGAAGATGCTATGACACCTATAACAAAAATCAGATCTGAAGGCTGACATCTGACATATCAGACATGGCAGGTTGAAATAGAGAATCCAAGGTGTTGTTTAGGAATAAAAACCCTTCTAACCTAGGGTCTGGGGTTACCAACGTACTTCTAAAACTTGCAGACAATCAGCTTTAAAGTACAGAAAGGAAATAGGAAGATATGTTGGACTCACCCAATTATTGACGGTTGATCCAAGATTTGTCTTCTCTCGTTTTGCTTCTTTCCAAAAGCTTTCAGGGATGCACCTCCTTCACCTGCAAAGAGCAAATTCTCCAAGTACAATCTTATACATGTATATATGACAGGTTAGATGAACAATATATAGAGTGCTTAATCAAAAATATTCATCAAACATGATACATGAAAGAGACTCAACACAAAGTTGGAAGAAGAATTCTCTTTATTAACAATAGTGAATGAGATAAGTGTACAACCCAACGCTTGAGACAAGGACTCCTCTGCAACCAAAGGACTCTGAGTTCTGCTACTCCAAAGACTTCTGAAGATATACCACTAGCATAACTTTGCTGTCCAAGATTGATTGATTAATGCCCTCCCCAAGGTCTCTATTTATACTTTGGGAAATAGAGCAATTTCAAAGGTTGAGGAGGTTGAGATAGTTGAGTTGGTTAATGATTAAAGCTTAACCAATCTCCATTAATTGTGTTTTATTATTTTTAATGTTGAATGGATGTGTATGCAACTATTGATACTGGAAACCCGCGTATGACATGCAAGTTGCTTTAAGGGAAACCCGCGTACAGATTTGTACGTGGGTTGCAATGAGCATATTCGCGTATAGTACGAGGGTTGTCAAAGAAGATAGTCACATATGTATGCGAGTTTCAATGGACATAGTCTCGTATGTCAATCCACACATAGAAAACTAAAATGGCAAGCTAGTTGGAGAGTGAATGCATCTCATGTCATGCCCATCTATAGTGTTTAGGCAACCTTCAATCCAAAAGTGTCCTTTTGTGTACCAATATATGAAGTGTCGGCACTCGGACAGAGAAGTGCCATTTGGGTTGATAACAGATGCCCCCTAATGTGTGAGGTCAGAGGGAAGCAATGGCCGAAATAGATTATAATCACTATCTTTGGAAAACTCAAAAGTCAAATGGAGAAGAGGTAGTACCTGAAACAAATACATAATAATGTCATATACACAGTCATATCTGAGGATGCTATGTTCAATATACTGGAACACTAGCTCCTTTACAATATTTGAGTACATCATATAGTACAGGTACTAGACCACGTATATTACAAAGGTGGAACGAAGCCACAATATACAATAATGATGAGTCTTCAAAGATCTGGAAGCTGTGTAAATAGGTACAACATAGTCTTGTGCAACTTAGTCCATAGATAGGAAACGAAAGTATTCATAAACAATCCCAAAGAACCAGTACAATCCAAGCCATGTGAATAGATGTCATTGAAGTCGAACATGGAGCGGATTCAACAGTTTGTCAATCAATAGGTGATAATTAACAACTGAAGCAAAGGAGTTCACCCATAATGAAAGTGAATCCTGAGGTACAATCGTCAAAAACTCTAGGTCTTCGTCATTAGAAAGTACTGATGCTAAACCATACTGTGATAAGAAAGGCAATAGATCCTCCAATGGATCACAAGAGTGACTAGGAACTGGGTAAAGGAAGGGAGACACAAGTGATAACAGATACGACAATGATAGGATCAGGATATAGATCAAACATTGAGTTAAGTCCTTAAATAGTGAGCACAACATAGAGATGAACCAAGGCAGCTTTTTAACTTTACAGATAAAACAACTAGACTTATCTGTCATGTAGGAGACATGATCAGATTCCCCAGGTAGAACTGACAAGAGGAGGAGTAAGAAACTCGAAGTAATAGCTGAACTGAAAGTGAACACTGAGACATGAGTATTGGAAAAAATAGAGGGTGCTATGTTTAAGGATGACATGCTGCCACTAACTGAAAACCAAAAGAAAACTTTTTCATTGCCTTCCTTGTTAAATTTTAACGAGTCTAGGAAATTCAACTTGGATCTCTCTTCATTTTTTAACAAGCTTGAAGAGAAGAGGGAATAATGCTTGATAGTGTCACTGATTCGTGGATTTTATGAGCCCGAACTAGTACATGCTTAGTTGGTGTTTTCACATTTAGAGAGTCCAAAAACTCCAAAGAAGACTCTTGGGGGATCCTTTTTCATCCAATTTATTCTCCTGAGGCCAGAAAAGTGTAAAACATACCACAGAAGAACTCTCTTAACTTTCGTAGAAGAAAAGGTGAACCTTTTTCCTACTTAGCCAGGGAGGTTCGAAAAAGGTTAAATTACCACCTACCCAACGCTCCTTCAAGAACAGCATATAGCTTGAGTTTTACGAGTGTGAAGGAAAGCAAGATCACTCAGAAAGATCCATTTGAGTACGAGAAATGGGGCTTACAACAATAAACTCGATGCTTTGTTCTTTAGTGTTTAACGAGCATGACAAAGACATAAAGTACATTCGGAATCCTTTCCATGTTTAGGTCCAGAGCACGAAAAAGAGAAAACTAATCTCATACAGGGTGATCCTTTTTTGTAAATTTAGTCCCTCAAGTCTGGAAAAGTGATAAACCTATGCCTGAGAATACTCTTCTCAATTTCCTAGAAAAGAGAGTGATCCTTTCTCATATTATTCCGCATGGTCCGAGAAAGAGATAACCTACCACCAATGCGGATGCCCATTCACATATTCTTAATGAGTTTGAATGGACAAGTTAACTCCGCAGTAAAGTCTGTTTTTAAGGAGTCAGACCTGGGCCTAAAGAAACTCCATAAAAGTGAGGAGTCCTATAAAAGAATAAATTGTAAAACAAGACCAAAATGAGGCTCCATTTGGCGTGAAAAATAGCTAAAAAGATTGCCCTGTACCTAAGAGAGCTGGAACCTGAGTATCGAAAGAAAAAATAGGTTCTAAATGAGGATACTCATGAGAGGAAATCGCTATCCACGGAAGAATAATGGCAAAGACAAGGAGCTAATGGTTAACAATACCATAGTCCGTGGTTAAAATGTTGATTGCTAAGTTTAAGATGGAGTAGGTATAGATGCAAAATGCATGTGACATAACAAAAAACCATCCTATATGAGCAAAAAACACCTTGGAAATGATGATAAACCTGTCACAAGGAAAAAAGATATGGTATTAGTTTGATGAATTATGAACTATAGGGACAAACCCACTTGAGAAATAATATTTCTATAAATAGTTCAAAAACATAAATAAAACTCACCATTTGGATTTTTAGCCATAAAAAACAAGTTTTCACCTCTACCTTCAATTGCTCGGTGTGGAAAATCCGGTGGACCAATTCCAAATCCACAAGTGTCAGGTAAGACTACACTCCAAGCTCTTCAATTTGATCCTAGCAAATTTCAAAATTGAGCCCAAATTTTATATCTCTAAGTGCCCTCAACAAAGGAACGTTGTGTACGCGGGTTCGCTATATTGAAACTCGCGTACATGCGTTCTATATGCGGGTTTCCCTGAAGGAAAGTCGCGTACAGTACATGACGTGCCTTACTAGACAGTTGTGTACGTTGTGTGAGGTGAACAAGAAGCATATAGGGTCAAATTTTGAAATTTTACATGAAACTAAAGGTTTGCAATGCTTGTTTTACTAGGTTTGAAGATGGTGCTTGAGTGGAGGGAGCGCGAACATGAAGATATGGATCAAGAAGCACTCTAAGATTCCCTTACCATGAATTTTTTACGTTCAAGTGGGTTGTTAAATTTTTTCTGTACATCACCTATGCGGGCCAATGTACGCCTCTTAGAGTTCATGATAAATTATTGGGATCATGATTTGGGCATGTTTTACCTTCAAGGTGATTCCTTGGAGATTGCTTCGGAGGATATCTATTTCATTGCCGGTCTATCACGACGGGGGGATACGGTAAACTTGGAAGGCACTGGCAGAGGCGGTGACCCTCTAAGTGTCCAGAACTACATTGACATATACTACGCACCAGGCACACAAAAGAGAGGGAGTTGCATCCCTATTGTACACATACGTGATCTTCCTCTACAAATATTGACAAGTACCATAGTGAGGGTTGCGGGATCATATTCTCTTCACCTTGCTACATGGAACCAGATGAGAATAGTAGTGGATTGTATGCAGGGGGCCCTATATGATTGGTGCTCGGGAGTGATCCCGATTATGAAGAAACAGATCTCTGATTGCAAGAGAGGAAGGAGAAAGAATTTTGGATATTCTAGCATACTAGTAGCCTTCTTCTTTGAGAGAGTGCCGAGATTGAGCCCTACAGTACCTTTACCAGTTTGTTCTCCTCGTCAGCCTAGGTTGAGTAGATGGGGAGATATATTCCTCCACCAGGGAGGTGGTGGCTCAGTGCAGAGTGTCTATGATGACGACTTCTACTTTTGGTGGGAGTGACAGTTGCCAGCACTGGAGCAGTTTCCATATGATGGAATGGATTTTCGTGGTGATCCAAACCTCGTCCTCCCTCCAAGAGGAGCATGGGGAGAGTTAGGTAATTTTTTATTTTCAGATTTTAAAACTTTTATGAATTTTAAAATATAGAGATATATACATATGTATAAGAGTTCTAATCCCTTTTAAAATGTCAAAATGCAGATATTGGACCAATTCTCCCTGAAGGGCATCCACGCATGTATGTACGTCCTGTCCTGGGTGAAGACTAGGGGATGAATAGGGTTTTAGAGGGGAAGCTGTCCTGGCTTACCCAGAGAGTGCCCACCTTATGGATTGAGCACATCCCAGCCATCATGCAGGAGTTTGTGGTTGGAGTACCACTTGTCTGGATACGCCTTTTGAGGTGGGTAACCAGAGCAGTATTGGTATACATAGATGCTATTGAGGCTGCTGAAGCCAAAGAGGCTGAAGAAGCCAGAGTACAGGGAGACCGGGGGGAACAGGGTAGTCCAGCTTAGATCTAGGGCATTTGATGGACTTTGATCCATATTTTGTATATTTTTTGTATATTATACAGTTATGACTAGATCTGAGGATCAGAGACTTGACTTATCTATGGACAGATATTCACAGACACACACACACACACACACACACACACATATATATATATTGTCAGTTTATTTACAAATTTTTTTTATGTGTATGTTGTATACTTTTATGGAAAATGTGTTAAATGCCAATCCAAGATGTAATTAGTGTATGCATCAATTAATGAATTTTGATTCCTTGGAATATCATTGAATGTAATGAACTCAAAATGTCTTTCCAATAACCTAACTTGCATAAACTGATGTAATAGAATAGGGTTCCGCACCTGATAAGCCCGATTGAGCTGGGAAATAACCAGTTGAGAGTCCAGTCAGACCTGGGTGATACCACGTGACAAAGCGACAAAGCATCCCATAGAAGCTCAATTACAGCCCTATACTCAATGACATTATTAGAAGTAGGACCTAAGCAAGCACCTCCTGAGGCAACTAACTGTCCTGAGGGCGAATAAATGACCCATGTAGTTGAAGCTAGATTACAAGTGTGGCAACTGGTGCCATTAGTGAAACCTACGAACCTCTCGGAAGAAATATTAAACAACCAACAGATGGTATAAAAAACAGAAGCGAACAAACTAGTGTACATAAAAAATACATACAATAAAATACAAGAAAAAGTGCTAAGCTTAAGCATAGTACTTTTTCAGGTAGAGCCCATTTCTAGGCTCAAGCAGCTTATTCCCATCAAAATCAATCAATTCATATGCACTTTTCTTTAATACTTTCGACACGATATAAGGTCCTAACCACATAGACCTGAACTTTTCTGCCACCAGGGGTTCTTTGTCTTGGTCCCAGAGAAAAACAAGTTTTCCCTCAAAGAAAATTTGAGGCTTGACCAATTTATCATATTGGCTTTTGACCCTATTTTTATGAGCTTGATTTCCTGTCAGCCCATCTCTACATTGTTCATCAAGGTGTTCTAAATGTAATAGACATTCTTCAAGCTCAGTCATATCTGGAAACACATGAATAGCAATTTTCAAAGACAATATTTCACATTCAATCGGGGTAACGGCTTCCACTCCATGGACGAGCTGGAAGTGGGAGAAAACCATAGCAGTTTTTACATTAGTTCGATATGCCCAAAGAGCAGGGTATAGCATGATATGCCAGTTTGAACGAGTTGCATTAATAGTACGTTTGAGGATAGTTTTCAAAGTTTTATTAACAGCCTCAACCTGACCCTTAACTTGAGGATAGAAAGAGGATGAATTTTCTTGTCTGAATCGTAGCATAGTGGTCAGTTCCATCATCATGCTATTTTGAAAATGACTGCCATGGTCAGTGACAATCACCTTAGGTATACCAAACCATGCTATAATTTGATTGAACACGAAAAAAGCTGCGGTTTCCCCGTCGAATTTAAAGGTGGGCATTGCCTCTGCCCATTTCGTAAAATAGTCCACAGTGACAATGATATATTTGTGCCCCTGAGCCAAGGCTGGGTTACACATCACGTAATCAATCCCCCACTTTATGAAGGGGCCCACCGAGACAACGGGAAATAACAGAGTGGGATGTGACTGCATATTCCTAGTGTAAAGCTGACAAGGATGACAGTGCTTCACGGCTTCCACATAGTCCTTAAAGATCGTGGGCTAGAAATAATCGACATGTAGTATATTCTGGGATGTTGCTAACCCCGATAAATGACCCCCACAAGCTCCACTGTGGACGTCATTCAGGAAAATCTCCGCTTCCTTGTGGGTCAAACATCGAAGCAAAATGGAATCTACCCCTCTACGATATAGAGTATCTCCTATGATGAGGTAGTTCTTGGCATGAAGGCGTACTTTACGCCGTTCTTCCCTCAAGAAACATGCAGGTTACTTCAAAGTCTCGAGATAGATAAGTATATCTCCATACCAGGGATCAGAGGTGGAAATCAAAAAGATGTGCTCATCTGGGAATGAGTCTTCTTCAATAGCTACATCTTCTTCCGTTGGAAATTTTGTTATAAGCTCAACAAAAACTAAGGATTTTTTAGATTTGGCGGATTGAAAATCCAAGTCAAACTCTTGGAGAATGACTATCCATTTGTTGAATTTTCCCCCAACTATCCACCGGGACAAAAAATACTGAAAAAGATTAACATCTGCCACTACCATTGTAGTCCTTAGTAGGATGTAGTGACATAACCTCTGAATAGTATGAATAGCTGCTAAAGCCAACTTCTCGACGTGGGAGTACCTTATTTTAGGTCCTACTAAAGCACGGCTGAGATAGTAAATGACATGCTTTTGGATCTTATCATCCTCCTAAACTAGGACTACCCCTATGGTCGACTCGGACGCGGCCAGATACAATATAAAATCCCTAGAGTAATCTGGCGGACGCAATAAAGGAGACGACAACAAAGCTTTTTTCAATGCCTCGAAAGTGAGTTGTACAGTTTCATCCCATACAAATGGGGTTTCCTGTTTTAGTAGGCGCATGAAACCCTTGGTAATCCTGGCATAGTTTACAATGAAACATTGAAGAAAATTGGACTTTCCCTGCAGGCTCTAAAGTTTCTTGATAGAATGAGGACGAGGTAGATTTACAATGGCCTCTACTTTTAACAGATCCACCTGAATGCCTCTAATATTAGAAACAATGAATCTGAGAAGTCTCCTTGACTCGACATGGAACGCACACTTGTGGGGATTTAAGCAGTTTTTATAGTATCTACATCATTCAAATATCAACTGTAAGTTATCTGGATGGTCAATCCTCTTACGAGAATGTGCAGGAAGATCATCAAGGTAAGGTTCGACAATGGCTTTGATATCATGGAAGTAAAAATTCATTGCCTGCTGAAAGGTTTCCCCAGCATTTTTCAATCCAAAGGGCATTTTTTTATACGTGAAGGTACCCAAAGGACAAATGAAATTAGTTTTATATTGGTCTTCTGGTTTTATTTGAATTTGATTATATCCAAAGAATCCATCCATAAACAAAAAAAATTCACTTCCCACGCAAGCATCAATAATTTGGTCTATAAATGGCGTGGGATAGTTGCCCTTAGGATAGGATTTGTTCAAATATCTAAAGTCATTACAGACGTGTATGGTCCCTTTCTTATTATCAACAGGAATAGGGTTGGATACCCATTTCGTCAGAGCTATGGGATAAAAAAAACTGGCTTTCAACAGTTTTTCCACTTCAACCTTCACTGCCGCCGCTTTACATGGGTTAACAGGTCTCAAATTTTGCCGAATAGGTATAGTGTCAGGGTATGTTCAGATATCATGCTCGACTATATATGGATCAATTCCTGGCATATCCTCATATGACCAAGCAAAAACATCGCAGAATTCCTTAAACAAGGCGGTATAAATGGAAATCTCCTCAGGAGAGCAGTTTGCACCGATATGTATATTTTCCACAACGTTAGGATTTACAGAGATGTTGATAGGGATGGTAGTAGAAATATTTTCCATATTCCCCTCAGCAAACATTCCTTCCCTTGGTAAGGGATTGATGGGTATATCAACATCATCTGCCAGTATCATATGAAACTTCTGATTCTCTATCATGTTTAGCTCTAGAAGAAAATAGGATCGATGATGAAGATCTTCATAGATCTTATCACATCCGCACATGGCTTCTAGAATGGCTTCATCAGAAGGTAAAACCATATCTAAGCAGTCCGCAGAATGCAAAGAGTTTTCTTCCCAAGCAGGCAGATAGGCTTCTTCCAGTTACTCTGAGACTGTGAGGGGGACTGGAATGGGATCAACAGTGGTTTGGGTGATAGCTTGGTAAGCCACTTCCACTGTCGATAGGGGCACTTTAGGTTCATGGTGGGTAGGGAGGACCCAAGGATCAGTCCTATCGACAATCGTAGCAATGGAATTTCCCACACTAGTAGAACCTACATAATTAATAGGAGCTGGAAGATCAAATGTGCCCATCAATGATGCGTACATTCCAACCCCTAAGCTCTATGCACCAGGTTTGACCTGATCAACCAATGACACAGTGGACCCATTAGACTCCATGTGGCCTTTTCTAGTAAAATTGAGTTGGTCAATAGTAACCAACTTCCCTTCGTGTGGAAACACTACCACTCGAAAGATGACCGATGCAATAGTAGACATGGCATAAGTCCGGATTCTTCCCAAAAGAAAATTATAGTCCAAAGGTGCATCAATCACCTCCACCTCAATAGACACTGCTTTCCTTTCCATCTTAATTTCAAAAGCTGGTGGGATACCATGTGGATGGAATGACCTTCCATCGAAAGCAGTAAGCAGAGTGTTTGACGAGACCAACTCTGGGGATCCAAGAGATTTCCAACATGACAAGGACATAACACATGTAGAAGCACCCTCATCAACAACTGCCCTTCCAATGGTCTTTCCACCATGGATGATATCTATTGATAAGGCTACATGGTAAGGTAGGCGAATTTTGACATCAGACAAGTGAAATTTTTCCATGAGACTTGATGAGTCCATACTGCCTAAGGATGCTAAGAGTGCATCCCGCTGGGCGGGACAACTCTGTAACACCTCTAAAGCTGACATTGCACAAGGTGTCTGGGCTAAGTATTCAACCACGGAGTAGTTGGATGCATCCATAGCATTAGGATTATGCAAGGTCTTCTTAAAGACACCTTTCAGTATCTTAGGTAAAGTTTCAGCAGGTTTCTTGATCATGAGAGGGTTAGAAGTTTCACCTATAGACTTACCCTTCTCATAGGTCTCTTTCTCATAGTTCTTATTCCTGGTCTGTAGCAAAGTTGAAGATCGAACCATGTTGATATAGTTGGGTTCAGGGGCATTTGGGGTGCCCCCTGCTGCATTCGAAGCTGAAGCAAAATTCTGCCCTTGGGGAAATGGATCCTTCAGGACAGTCGGTTGTTGAGATTTTAACAGCTTCTGGGATTGTTCCATAAGGGGACAAAGATGGGTTTGGTGATCCTCATGGCACAACTTACATGGGAATTTCACCTTTTTTCTTTTCTTTCTTGCCCCCATCAGCACAATTTACGGGTTTTTGCTTGTTTTGATTTCCCTCCCCTTTCTTTCCTCTCTTCTTTTTCCCACCGCGCTGCTAATTTCCCTTTTGAGAGGTCTGTGTAAAAAAATTTGCATTTTGGGGTTAGGGGGCATCATTTCTTGCCTCCACTGTGGAATGTTTGACAGACAAATGATGGAGCTATTTGGCCAAAGATTCTACAGTGGGAGAGTTTACGGACCCAACCACACCATGGGAATAGGGTCCAGGCTTAGGTTTCTTTGCATCGTGGGTAGGCCTTGGTGCCTCAGGAATAATCTCATACAAGATCCCAGATTGAGAGTAAATCAAATCCAATTGCTAGGCCCTGAGGATAGATTCTTCCTCATTTGTCACTCCTGAAGTAGATATGTCCTTAGATATATAAGGCAATAATGATTTAAGGAACCATTATAATAAAAAATCAGGAGGAATAGTGGCTTTAGTAAGGCTCTTCTGCCTCCACCACTCTTGGATGTGATCCGAGATGTGGGTAGCGTTGTTCTACCGGAAGGTAGATAACAAGTCCATTCCGAAATCGTATCAGACCGAAAGGTGAAATTGGCTAGAATGCATTAGCCAAGTCCCAAAAACTACTGAATGCAACAGAAGGCAACTCAATGTACCATTTTGATGCAGTACTTGTCAACGTTCTTTGGAATAAACTCAACCTAACTAAATATTCATTCAGTGAATTAGAAGAACATCATAAATGAAAAGTGGTGGCATGAGCCCCAGGATCTTCACCAAATTTGCCTTCGAATTTTTGGATGTCCGAGGGAAATTTGGTGGGGACAGGTGGCCAGGAGGGATCATGCCTCACCGGGTCATCCATCAATTTAGACAAATCTGGCAATTTTAACATTGCCAGGAATGGAAGCTTAGGTCGAACCGGAGCACTAAAAGTGCCAGAATGGGGATTAGAGGGACTTGCCCCCAAATTCCCATAAGTGAAGGTGGGGTTTCCCCCTGCCACTGGTTGCAAAGTGGATGGGTTACTTTGGAATGGATTCCATTCGTAAGCCACAAGATTATGGGTGGGAGGTGCAGTATAAGAGGTTCTAGCCATCCCAGTTGAAACTGGGGTTTGAAAAATAGGAGCAGATATCCCTCCGCTAAAGAACGAAAAGGGAGAGCTTGTGAACGGGGCCGAGACCGGAGTTTGAAAACCTTTCCTGTAAGGGTTAATGTTTCCAAATTGCACTCCTACATAAGAGGGTGATGGGCCTACATATGGATTGGATGGGGGAATATGCCCTCCATTACAAGGAAATCCTTGGACAAAAGTCGAGGATCCTACCGGACCACTCTGGGCAGTGTTTGCGAAGGAGGAAGGAACAATAGGTATACTAGGAATCCCAGTAACCATGCCACCAAAAGCACCTGCTAGGATTATGGGAACCAGTGGTTGAACCACCCAGCTCGCTAGAGTTAAGGGCGTAGTAGGTATACTAGATCTAGGGGCACTTGCTGGGGGAGGTAGTACCCCTTCAACTGGAGTGACTGAGGTGAAAAAAAAAGAGATTTCTCCTGTAGTAGACATTATTCTGTCCACAGGGACACCAAAAACATGTGGATCAAAAGGAGGAACCTAGACGATCACAGGATCGTTTAAGTTAGTCAAGGGTGTATTAAAATTCCTTGCAAACTTGTCAGCCTGCAAGTATTCTATCTCAACTATGTTAAAATCAAAACAGTTTGCCCTAAGTTTTGGTTCACCCGGAACATCACTTATTCCTATCTGTTCAAATGAACCGTGTCCAATCTCCTCCTTTGAGGTGGAGGTGGAGGTTCCAATGTGATGAGAGGAGGAAGGTTTTGCAACCTTCATGACCTTATAATACGTTGGTCCTCCACGATTGTAAATTTGACAATTCAAACCCTAAGGTCAGCTAAACACAGACAAAGCACAGATAAATCACTACGAAAATTCTTAAAGTCTCAATAGTCAACAAGGGTAAAATATATACTTTCTTGAAGAAATTTGAAGAATAGTTACTTAGCGTCCTTGAAGAGGTTCTTAGGAACAAGCGGAGGAATCACCCACTACCCTCCTACACTTTCAACAAGGGTTACCTTCCAAGCCCGTCCTAGGTGAACCAGAAATAGCCTTCCGGTTTACCTATGTATGAATCCTAGATGTCAAGAGACTGGAGGATAACTTAACTATACCAGTATTTTGTAGGGACAGTCGCAAGCCTGATTCATACGCATGGGCAGGGTAGCTGATCCCAACACTCTATCTAGGACAGAATCCCTAGATGTGCAAAATCCTGATTTATGTTTCGATAAGGAATCGAAGGGTTATCTCCTCAGTCCAACGCCTCCACGTGGCCTCATGCTTGACTCCTGTTTGAGAGGAGCTTCCCAGATACTATCGATAAAGAGAAGGATTTACCTATCGATTATCCCACTATGTTTGAATTTAAATACTTATGGGAAGTTTAAACTTCCTATCCCACAAGTCTAGCCTAAGCTACTAGGTGTATGGCCCTAAAAAATAAAAATTACTAATAAATTTTAATTATTCTGTTCATTTTAAGGGCTATTTTTACTTAGAAGGCAAGTGGAGTGAAAGACTATGATGTTTTTGATTCGATAAGAAATATAAAAAGCAAAGGTGTATACTTCCAAAGCAAATTATTGATAAAAAAACAAGCTTTCTTTTTCTTTGCAAGTGTAAATTGACGAAAATGCAATGATAAAGAGAACACTAAGACTATTTTGGGATTATATTCTAAAAACTAAAAATAAAACTACTTTATGCAAAAGCTTCTAAATGTTTTCTTTTTACTTATTAAAATGCTCAAAGACTACTATGCACCTAAATGCACAAAACTTGAGTATGCTTGAATTAAACTAACTGTATAAAGTAAGCAAAGTGAAGTCAACATATTAATAAGACCAAAAATCAACCACCTAAGGAAGACTTGGAACCCTAGCTTGGGTGGACACAATGAAAGGAAATCACTGAGATCACATAAAGGCAAGTGGCAAACCAAATACCATCCGAAAATAGAATGGGATATACAGTGCCTAGAACCTTGATCACTGATTTGGACAACCAACACTTGAACCTATAACCCAACAGGCAAATCCACTTCAGGTTGCTAACAGAAAGAAAATCCAAACAAATAAGGACTCAAGGGCTTTACAAGAAAGCACAAGGTATGGATAAAAAGGTCATCAAACTCATAGTGTAATGTCTATAAATAAGGCCAACCAGCAAACACAATTTATAGAGGGACAGGGACAAGCAAACCCTTACCCAAAATTTTTAAAGATCAGGCATGTACACGACTGTGTACAAGGGCAACCCGCGTACATAGGACTCTGTACGCGACTGTGTGTAAGAGAAACCTGCGTACAGGTATACAATTTTCTAATAAAAAGAAAAAATTTCAAGGTCTTCAGACACCACTCTAAACATGAACCAAGACAGGACACCGCACATAAAATTAAGGCAAAGACTGGTCACTGATCTACAGAAATAGCCCACAGCAGTCTGGGCTCCCCAGCCGAGTCACCAGTTCTGCTGTTCAGGAATAAACACCCTTGTAACCTAGGGTATGGGGTTACCAACGTACTTCTAAAACTTGTAGACAATCAGCTTTAAAGTACATAAAGTAAATAGGAAGATATGTTTTCACCCGATTATCGATGATTGATCCAAGCTTTGTCTTCTCCCGCTCTGCTTCTTTCCAAAAGATTTCAGGGATCCACCTCCTTCATCTGCAAAGAGAAAATTCTCCAAATACAATTTTATACATGTATATATGATAGGTTAGATGAACAATATATAGAGTGCTTAATCAAAAATATTCATCAAACATGATACATGAAAGAGACTCAACACAAAGTTGGAAGAAGAATTCTCTTTATTAACAATAGTGAATGAGATAAGTGTACAACCCAACGCCTAAGACAAGGACTCCTCTGCAACCAAAGGACTCTGATTTTTGCTGCTCCAAAGAATTCCAAAGATATACCATCAGCATAACTTTTCTCTCCAAGATTGATTGATTAATGCTCTCCCCAAGGCCTCTATTTATACTTTGGGAAATAGAGCAGTTTTGAAGGTTGAGGAGGTTGAGACAGTTGAGTTGGTTAATGATTAAGGATCAACAAATCTTCATTAATCATTTTTTTATTATTTTTAATGTCGAATGGATGTGTACGCGACTATTGATACTGGCAAACTGCGTATGACACGCGAGTTGCTTTAAGGGAAACCCGCGTATAGATCTGTATGCGGGTTGCAATGAGCATAGTCGCGTACAGTACGTGGGTTTTCAAAGAATATAGTCGCATATGTACGCAAGTTTCAATGGACATAGTCGTGTATGTCAATCCACACATAGAAAAGTAAAATGGCAAGCTAGTTGGAGAGTGAATGCATCTCATGTCATGCCCATCTATAGTGTTTAGGCAACCTTCAATCCAAAAGTGTCCTTTTGTGTACCAACATATGAAGTGTCGGCACTCGGATGGAGAAGTGCCATTTGGGTTGATAACATATGGGGGTTCTCATGTGAGTTGGGGAAGCTCAATGGAATCCTTATCGAATTGGGGGAATATGGAAGGCTAGGAAAGGGAGGACAAATGGCAAAGCTTGAGCACACACCCTAATTCGAATTGGCTTGAGTTTGGGGATGGATTGGTAACCTTAAAAGGATAAGGATGTTTATTAAATATAGGGATCAACCAAGAGAAGAACCTTTGTTCATTTCATAAATTGTCATGTGTGAATTGGGAGAGCCAGTGGATGACTAGTTTTCTTTCCTTAAGCAAGTTCGAGGGTGAAATATTCCCATCCAAGTTGGTGTTTGGAGAGACAACTCAGGTATTTCAGGGAGATTTAATGGATTTGTATTTTCAGGTGTAAGATACATAACAGCTTGTGGTTTCTTCTATTTCATCACTTTCTCTCAACCATTTCTAGTTTTTATTGCATATTCTTGCTCATGGAGGGATTGCGGCTTGGGTGAGATATTGTACTCTTTCGGAGATATTATATTGGTCTATTTATGATTGTAATAAGTTCATTATGCTATGTTCTTCATTATTATAAAGTCTCAGGTCAAAACACCCAATATTTGTATGTTAAAATGACTTTTAATGAGCAAACAATGACCATCTCCCCGCTATATTGATGTATGCCATGGTAATATTGTTGATTATTTAGAATGGAAGAATGTATCTCTAATATATTTATGATGAATGGAATTTTATTAATGTGTATTACAATTTTCATGTTTAGTACTTAATCATTTGAAGCCATTTTACTCAGTTAATTTGCATTTGGAGAAGATTTGGTGCTTTTTCTCCAAGGGTCGAAATAGTAATTTTGTAGTTGTTTGGGAGAGAGTCATATCAACCTGTATAAACTGAACCATGATGCATATGAAACCTTAAAAATATCCCTTACACGTCCTCTTCCTCTGTTCATAAATTCCAGTGGGGTTGGGATCATTCGATAAGCCATTCCCAGCATTTACCCAGGGAGGAACTGGAACCCCAATTTGCTAGTAAAGATTCCTACTTTGATCAGAATATAAAACAAGTTTGAAAAATTAATTGAAGGGTCATAAATAATCCCTGAAAATAATATTTAAGTATTAATATCAGTCATACACCCTCTGATAATATTTGGGAGCATTTGGGAAAATTTGGAGACCTAGACATCAAAACTAGTCAAAGGTCGTAATAGGGAAAAAAAGTGAAAAATTGGTCATTGTAATAAAATTTGAAAAAGGGACATTACAAGTGGTATAATAGCATGGTCTTGGAACCTTGTGGTATTAACAAGGAGTCAAATAAATAATTCACCACTCTTAGAACCTTAAGTTGAAGGTGTTTTTGTTGAAGAAGAAGAAGTAGTAGAATAAGAGGTACATTATGTTGAAACTATGACTAACGGGGGGAAGGAATACACTGATCGTCATAAGGTGGAATATATTAAACTTATGCAACCTCTATTTGATGACATAATGAATAACATGAACCATCAACTTATGAAAGTATTCAAATTGTTGGTTATCTAATGTGGAAGCAAATTAGGAGTGATAGGAGATATCCGTAGTTCACAATCAGAAGAAAATAACACTATGGGTGAGCATATTTTCTCAAGAACAGGACCCCATAATAGACCCCATGAATTTCAAATCACACCAAGGCCTACTGCACCTAAATTTATTGTACCCAAATAAGAGCCTAACATTCAACTTGAACTTGCTACAAACGCAAAAGAATGGGATAAATTGGATGAAGATTGTAAAATAAGTGTACCATTTTATTAGTACTTTCTTGCTGCAAATAAACTCAAAAATAAGGAAGATAATAAGTCTCTATACAAAAATAAAGACTTAAATTGTGCCATTAGTAAAGTGCCACTCCCTAGTTTTGATGGTTCCTCTTAAAGTGCTGCTAACACTTGGGTGCAAAAATTAGATGTGTATTTTTAGTTGAATGCAATGGTGGAAGAAGATGCCTTAAAAATGGCCATATTGCACTTGGAAGGAGATTCCAATGAATGGTGGTTCCATGGTCTGAAAACTTTGTGTAATAATCAGGTTAAAACATATGGAGAATTTATTGACTTGGTACTAGAGATATTTGAGAAAAAAAATCCTCAATTGTCTTTCAAAGAACTAGCCCAATTGAAGCAAGTTCGGACCCCTACTGATTATATGATGGAATTTCAAAAATTATCAGTCAAAGTGGCTAATGTGTCTATGGTAATTTTAGTATTTCTATTCACTAAAGGTTTGGTCAAATCCCACAAGCCCACTACACTAAAATATGTAATGAGCTTGATTAGAGATCTCCAAAATGTGTTTCCTATAACAAGATGTCCTCCCAAGCCTAACTTCAAATTTGAAAAGAAACCTTGGAAAAGAGATGCATATGATAATATAATACTTTGAAAAGAGACTCAATTGAAAATAATAAGAAAGAAGGACTAAACAAGGATGAAATTCAAAGAAAAAAATTGTGCTTCACATGCTTTCAACCATGGACACCAGGGCATAAATGCACTAAGGGAAAAGCTCAATACATATAAGTATTTTCAAATAATGATGAGTATGAAGGGGGAATGGATGAAAAAGGACACAATTCATATCAATAGGAATCATATGAGACAACAGGTAAAGAAGAAATAAAAGAAGAAAATCATCCTTCACTGGACAAAGCAAGAATGGCATTACTTTCAGTAGTTCCTCGTTAACACACTATTCGATGCAAGGGTGTGGTATTAGGACAAAGAGCTTTAGTTTTGGTAGATGGAGGAGACACACATAATTTTTTTGATGTAGATATGGTGGAGAAAAGGAACATACCTACTAAACCATTCGATGGATTCACAGTTGTCATTCCTGGTCACAAGACAATGCAGTGCAAAACATGGGTTCCAAAGCTGCAAGTCACTTTAGGTAACTATACTTTTGTTGATAGTTTTTATGTGGTTAATGTTGCTGATAATAATGTGGTTTTGGGAGTGAAATGGTTGAATTATATAGGGGATATTACAGTAAATTATCAAATTCCTGAGATGAAATTTCAAGACTCGAAAGGTGTACTAAGGGTTGTGACAGGGAAGCACACTTACCCAAATCAAGTAGTGACTTGCAATAGTATGAGATCTATATTGAGGCATGAGGATGTAGAATGGTATGTTGAATGTCATATCACATCTCCCAAGACAAACATAAATGTTTTTGAACACCCAAAGGAGATACATAAACTATTGAAAAAGTATAAAAAAGTTTATAGAGATCTTCCACATGGTAGACCACCTGATAGGGAGGTTGAGCACAACATAGTTTTGGGGGACGGTACTCCACCCATTTAGATACTACCTTATAGACATCCCAAGAAATTCAGAGATGAGATTGAGAATTCCATCCAAGAACGCTTAGAGTTGGGACTCATTAGACCGAGCTCTATCCCTTATGCTTCTTCAGTAGTGTTGGTAAAGAAAAATGATGGAACCTTGAGGATGTGTATAGATTTTAGAGATTTGAACAAGAATAAAATCAAGAGTATGTATTCTATTCCTAGTATTGATGATCTTGTGTATGAGCTATTTGGAGCCAAATATTTCTCCAAAATTGATCTTATATCAGTTTATCACCAAATTCGAATGAAGGAAGGAGATGTGCAAAAGACTGCTTTTCAATGTCATTATGGTCACTTTGAGTTTCTTGTTATGCCATTTGGATTAAATAATGCTCCAGCCACATTTAAAGCATGCATGAATAGAATATTTTCCAAGCAACTTAGAAGGTTTGTTTTGGTCTTCTTTGATGATATTCTCATTTACAGTAAAACTTGGGAAGAGCACTTGCATCATCTAGAGATTGTATTGAGAACTTTGCAAGAACAGTACTTGTTTGCTAAGATGTCTAAATGTGAATTTGGGATGAAGGAACTATTGTATACTGAGAAAACTATTGGGCAATAATGAGTGAAAGTACACATGAAAAAAATCATGGCTATCTTAGAATGGACATCACCAAAAAACATCAACGAACTAAGAGGCTTCATTGGAATATGAAACTATTATAGAGAGTTTGTGAAAGGGTTCTCCAAATTGACTTCTCCACTCACTCATTTGACTAAGAAGGATGATTTAAAGTGGGATGAAGAGGTTGAAAAGATATTCCAAAAAATTAAAGAGCTAATGATTATTTGTCCCATACTTGCATTACCTAACTTTTCTAAGCCTTTTGTTGTTGAATGTGATGCTTCAGGTGGATGAATAGGGGTTGTCCTAAAGAAATACCAACACCCTATAGCATTTGAGAGAATAAATTTGCAGCCTCATGAATAAATCTACTCCATATATGATAGAGAAATGTTGGCCATCATGCATGCATTTTCCAAGTTTCGATAATACTTGGTACGAAACAAGTTTGTGGTGAAAACTGACCACAATAGTCTAAGGCACTTCTTCACCCAAAAGGATCTAAATGAAAGGAAAGAAAAGTGGGTAAGAAATATTCAATATTATGATTTTGTTATTGAATATGTTAAAGGTAATAATAACATTGTAGCAGAGGAATTATCTTGAAGACCTTCTTTTTCTCTCATGGACATTGCTAAATATTGGAAAAACATGTTACTAGTTGAATATGCCAAAGATAAATTTTCTTGTGATGTGTTGGATGGAATAAAGGGGTATGATAACTATAGAATTGTAAATGGGCTGATATATTATAAGTGCATAATTTATTTGGTTCAAGATTCAAATCTCAAGTACAAAATTTTGCAAGAAGCACATGATTCCCCACTAGCAGGCCATCCAAGGATATTCAAAACTTATAGGAAATTGAGGAAA
This sequence comes from Pseudotsuga menziesii, assembly GCA_001517045.1. Taxonomy (NCBI): domain Eukaryota; kingdom Viridiplantae; phylum Streptophyta; class Pinopsida; order Pinales; family Pinaceae; genus Pseudotsuga; species Pseudotsuga menziesii. Next base: position 187,098 of record LPNX010236822.1, read on the forward strand.
ATATTCTTTTGGAAGGGGATGAAGGAATATGTTCAGAAATATTTGAATGAATGTAAGGTATTTTAGAAAAAAATAAGAACTTACATGCCCAGCTAGTTTATTGCAACCATTTCCCATTCTGGAGCAAAAATGGGCCAGTATTTCAATGGATTTCATCATCGGGTTGCGTAAATATTTGGGTAAGGATTGCATATATGTGGTAGTGGATAGATTGAAAAAAAATGCTCATTTCTTTGCTGTTACATAATCTTTTAGTTCTGCACAAGTGGCTGATATTTGTTTCAAATAAATCATCAAATTGCATTGGCTCCCCGAGAGCATTGTAAGTGATAGAGATAGTAGATTCATGGGTGCTTTTTGGAAAGAAATTTTTAGATTTGTGGGCACTCAATTGACTCAAAGTACAAGATATCATCCACAAAATGATGGAAAAATAGAGAGGGTGAACCAATGGTTGGAAGGGTATCTAAGAAACTATGTGGGAGAGCAACAAAAGGCATGGACAAAATGGCTACACTTGGGTGAGTTTTGCTACAACACCAATTTTAATATGTCAATAGGGATGTATCATTTCAAATAATTATATGTTTATGATGCACTTACCTTTTTTGATATTATATTTGGTGATTGTAGAGCTCCAAAATCTAAATATTGGGTGGAAGAGAACCAAGAAATTTTAAAGCTTTTGAAAGATAATTTGATGGTTGCCCAAAATAAAAAAAACAACATGTAGATAGGCATCGAGTGTTCAGGTACATAGGGTACTCTCAAAAGATCGAACACCTAGAGCAACTACTTCACACAAATGAATCATACATCAATACACTGATGTTTGTCACATGGTTAAAACCCTCAAGAGGGAAACAGTCCATGGCCCCTGCCAAATAGCTACTTGGAGCAATTTATTATGCAAAAGAAATAAAGTTACATGAGCTTCTAATAATCGATCAACTAGCCAAGGACCCTCCATGCTCTTTAAATAGAGATCATTCAACAATTGGGTGTTAAGCCATAGATCAATGGTAGGTATGATCTAAGAGAAGTTGAACTGTCAGATCATTTTATGTCTAGAACATATAATGACCGTCAGATTAGAATATTTACAAATGCATTCTAAAGAAACACAATTTACCTAACAGATATATTACACAAGTTGATCTTAACTAACTCATAAGTGTCTAAATATCCTAACATCCCCCCTTAAGAATAACTTGGGATAGGATTGAAGGATTTACAAAAGTGACACTATTAGGAGAAGGAAGGAGGCATTAGATCCTATCCCCCCTTAAGGACACGATCACGAACACGAACACGAGCATTTCAAGAACACGATCATGAACAAGATTTCTGATGAAGTGCATGTGTAGCTCAATGTTTTTGCTGTGTTGATGTAGAACTGGATATTTAGCAAGCTTGATGGCACTCTGATTGTCGTACCAAAGTGGACTAGGCTGCTGCTGCTCAAATCCAAACTCTGAAAGGATCTGTCGAATCCATAAAGATTCTTGAATGGCATTAACTATAGCTCGATATTCTGCTTCTGCTGAAGAAAGAGCAAGAGCTTGTTGTTTCTTACAAGCACAAGTGACAGGTCCAGATCCCATACTAAAAAAATAACTTGTAGTAGAATTTTGATCATGAGGATCACTGGCCCAATCTGAATGAGTGAAACCAACCAACAAAGGTTTCCCCCCTGTATTGTAATGAATCTTAAACTGAATTGTACCTCGAATATATCGAAGTATTATTTTTGCTTCTTTCCAGTGACTTTGATGAGGTGTTCGCATATAACGGGAAACACAACCAACGACAAAGGAAAGGTCAAGAAGGGAATGAGTCAAGTATGAGAGACTACCAACAAGATGACGATATAGGGTGGCATCTAATTCAGGGGAAGTACAAGTGGTAGAAAGTTTGACTCCAGACTGGGAGGGAGAAGGGGCTGGTTTGCAATCTTCCATGTGAAAGCGACGAAGAAGGTCACAAGCATACTTAGAGTGGGAAAGAAAGATTCCTTCTTTGGTTTGCAAGACTTGGAGACCAAGAAAATAATGCAAATGTCCTAATTCTGATATTTGAAAATTTTGCTTAAGAACGGATTTCACACGGGTTAAAAGTTTGGGGTCACTACCAGTAAGAATAAGATCATCAACATAAAGAACAAGTATGATGAGATGGTTTCCTACTTTCTTGGTACATTGGGGTCATAATGACATCTAGAAAAACCAGTGTCAAGGATAAAGCTATTCATTTTGGCATACCAAGCTCTAGAAGCTTGCTGAAGGCCATATAAGAATTTCTTAAGGAGACAGACAAGGCTAGAGTTATCCTGAACATATCCAGGAGGTTGTTCCATGTAAATTTCCTCCTGTAAATCACCCTAAAAAGGCAGACTTGACATCCATTTGATGAAATTCCTAGTTATGTAAGGCTACAAGGGAAAGAACAAGGTGGATGGAATTCATTTTTGCCACAGGAGCAAAGGTTTCATTGTAGTCAATCCCTTCAAATTAGGAAAATCCTTTGGCAACTAACCTTGCCTTAATTCTTTCAACACTTCCATCTGATACACTCCTATTTCTGTAGACCCATTTACATATGATAAGTTTTCTTCCTTTTGGAAGAGGAACAAGATCCCAAGTATCGTTCACCATTAATGAACGATATTCTTCATCCATAGCTGCATCCCAATATGGATTTCCTGAAGCTTTTGCAAAATTTTCTCGATCATGATTCTCGGAAACTTGAGCCAAAAGAGAAGAGGATCACTGAAACTGAGAACATGTTTGATATTGATCTCTAGGATCACCGACAAGATCACTAGTTGCTTCACGTGTTGAATGGACCCATCGAGGAAGCATTGGTACTGGTGCAACTGGAGGAATATGAGCAGGCAGAGGTGGATTTTCATCGTCACTGTCATCATCAGAAACTGGACTTGGAAACCTGTCGAGGAAGTTGTAAGAATAAGAAGAAGAAGGCACAATTATCGGATCAGGCTTGCGAGACAAATATGGCACACCCGCCAATTTAGGCTCACAGACCAAGATATTTTCATCAAATTTGACATCTCTTCTACTGATTATATCATGAGAATGGGGCTGAAGAAGTATATAACCTTTTACATCTTCTGAATATTCAACAAATATGCACTTTTCACTTTCAGGCTGCAATGCTTTCTGTTTTTCATCCGAAGTGTGAGCCCATGCTTCATAACCAAACACACGAAAGTGACTTACATCTGGTTTAATTTTACTCCATGATTCTTTTGGTGTTACACATTGTAAAAATTTAGTTGGTGTGCAATTAACTATGTAATTTGCACAATTTATGGCCTTAGCCCAATATTGAAGAGTTAGTCCCTTAGATTGGATCATACAATTAGCCATTTCTTTTAAAGTGCGATTCTTCCATTTAGCTACACCATTTTGTTGTGGTGTATATGGAACAATGTGTTGTTGTTGGATTCCTTGTTCAGTGTAGAAATTAGTGAAATTTTTGTTAACATATTCTCTTCTATTGTCAGATCTTAACTTAATAATTTGATGACCAGATTGTTTTTCAACAAGGGCCTTGTAGGCCAAGAACATGTTAAATACTTCGGTCTTAAGTTTTAGGAAGTAAACCCAAGTGTGTTTGGAGTAGTCATCAATGAAAGTTAAAAAATATTTGAAACCAGAAAGGGAAGCAGATGGAAGAGGACCACACAAGTCACTATGCACAATCTCTAAGGGAACCGAGGCATGCCAAGAGGCACGTTTGTCAAAACTGTCTCGATGATGTTTTTTGAGTACACAACTAGAACAAACACCATCCTTGAAAGATACCATCAGAAGACCAGTCACCATATTGTCTTTACATAGTTGTTGCAATGAGCGATAATTTAAGTTACCAAATCACTCATGCCAAAGTTTGCTCAAGTTATCACTATGAGAAACAAAAAATGAAGGAAAAGGTGGTGACCCAAAGTTGTTAAATTTGTACAACTTAGTAATATCATCAACAGTTCTAGTAGTAAGGAAATTTTGAGGATTTTTAAAATCCTTGATTACAACTTGGTGAGGTGTAAACGTCACAGTTTTACCTTCACCCAAATGAGTAATTTGATAGACTAATAAAAAATTGCAGGAAATTTTTGGAACACATAGTACATCACTGAAATGACCATTTTCTATTGGAACTATTCCAGATCCTACAACACTTAGAGATCTATCATCACCAACAAATATTTGTTTAGTGTTACATTCATGCATAGTAGAAAAGATGTCTTGATCGTTAGCCATATGATAAGATGCTCCAGAATGAATGATCCATTAATTAGAAGTAGAAGAAGAAGATGTAGTATAAGAGTAACCGGAAGCACAAAGTGTATTTCCATGAGAGGTAAATTCTGAAGACGAATCTAGGCTAATGTGGTGCTTTTTTATTGCTGCTTCCAAGGCTGCCATCTTCTTGAAACACTTAGATTCATCGTGATTATCTTTCCCACAAAAATTTCAATGACGCTCAGTCTTCTTACCTTTTTGGCTTGGATCCTTTGTCATTTTTTAAAGAATGAGCTGACTAAGAGGGTTTGGGACCCTTGTTTGGCTTATTATTGCGAAAATTATGTTTCTTGGGAGGCTTGGACTTTTCTTTCTATTGGGACGATAAGGCTTTCCTAGATGTATTTGCGTTTTTAATTATTCCAAGATGAATGAGATTATCTTGCTCTCTAATTAAGGAATCACAAAAGGATTGAAGACTGGGCTCTTGATAGCTAGCCACAGTTAAGGATTCCTTCATGGAGTAGAATGTAAATACAAAACAGAATATGCAGGTCCAAGTTTGGAAAGAATATGATAAATACATTATTTGTCTTCTTTCTTAATATTTCATTTTTCACATAAGAGTCTAAGTGTTTTATACTTATATAAATAGTCTTGAATGCATAAAAAATTACTTGGATTCAAAGAGATCAACTCATTCTCAAGTTGATGACCTTGAATTTCATTGCATTTACCAAACACAGATTCCAACTTTTCCCAAGATTTATCAGGTTCATCAATTCCAGATATGTGGATTCACAAATCAGTAGAGATTGACATCCCAATCAATCCACGAGCTTCATCACATCTATTTGCCCATTTATTTTCTTATCATCATCAATGGGTTTTGTTTATTTCCTCGAGGTAATTCTGAAAAGTCCCCTACTTTGTAGAACATTTTCCATACTATATTTCCATGAGAAATAGTTAGAACTTGTAAGTATAATATCACAAGGGGTGGCCATACTATAAAATAATGGCTAAAAGAATAGAAACTAACTATCTGGATGCAAAGAGCTCAAAAAGTTAGGCTCTTTAAAAAAAAAAACAGCACTAAAAACTGATTCTGGATGATGAAGTTATGCTTGATCAAAGAAAATGTTGAAGATGTCCCCAATAGTGACATGGCAGATATTAATTTTACCAACAAAAAAAGAACCCCCTTCTTCCCAAGATGAACCTTTGACAATCACTTACAACAAAGTTGTTTTTTAAGTGAATCACTTTTGTAAAATAAATGATGTTCACTTTTACAATAATGTTACTTTCAAATAGTGCGACAATAAATTAAAAGAATTAAGTGACTCACTTTTTATTTTATTTTATTTAAGTGAGATGCACTTTTACAATAAGTAACTTGAAAATAGAAATTGAATGCACTAAAAAGTAACTAGATAAGACTTGAACTCAAGACTTATCAAGGAATAAAGCAATTTTGAACCAAGTGAGCTAAGTTTAAAAGGTACGTAAAAGAATGGAAAGAGGAAGGGGGATTTTTTTTTACTCTTCTCTCTCATTTTTCGTGCTTTCCTTTTTTTTCCTGCAAATCACAAAAAAAGAAAAAAAGAAAAAACAGAAAAAACTTTTCCACACTATGGGTGGGGTTAGACCTTGGTTAGCTTACTCGAAAAGTCTACGTTTTCAAGTTTTCTCACTGTTTCTGATTTGTCACAGTTGCACAAGGTGCACGACAAAGAGCATATGTAGTCGAGACTACAAGAAAAAAAACTTTCCTTTACTGTTTCTGATTCGCCGCGATCGCGCAAGGTGCAAGACAAAGAGCATACGCAGCCAGGGAAGGAAACAGTCCGAGAAAAAAACAATAATGGAAATAGTCATTAGAGGAAATTTGGGGTTTAAAATGGGCCTTATAAGAAATCATGCCAAAATAAGTTTTTGTGAGTTGGAATTCAAGAACCAATAGAATTTCAATAAAATAATTCAACCATAATGGTTGAATTGACATATTTGTCATTAAAAAAAACTACTTTTTTTATTCGTATTTTCGACATATCTCATTGTGTTTTTACTCAAATTTCGATTGGGAGAGCTCGTTGGATGCGGAATTTGATTCCAAATCCAACGGGTACCCACATTGCATACTTTTGATGGACCCTGCTATCCCAAAAACAAGAAATACCTGAAAAATGTGATGATGACATCATCATCACATTTTTTCAGTTATTTCTTGTTTTTGGGGTAGCGAGGTCCATCAAAAGTATGCAGTGTGGGTACCCGTTGGATGCGGAATCAAATTATGCATCCAACAAGCTCTCCGGATCGAAATTTGAGTAAAAACACAGGGAGATATGTTGAAAATACGAACACAAAAAGTAGTTTTTTTCTTTCTTCCTCCAAAATTAATCAATATTATTTTATTATTTTAACTATTATTTTATTATTTTCCTTAGGAGGCCCATTTTAGACCCCAAAATTCCTCTATTGGCTCCGAACATAATGTAATAGCTCCCACATGTCACAAATGCAAAAAAACTCCAGAACCAGAAACACTTTTAAAGTTTCGGCAAAAACGGTTCCAGATCTTGATCAAAACCAAAAGTGGCTCTTCATAAATGCTCTGATACCATGTTTGGGTACAGAGGGTACTCCCAAAATACCGAACATCTAGAGAAACCACTTCACACAAATTAATCATAGATCAATACACCAATGTTTGTCACGTGGTTAATAACCTCAAGAGGGAAACAGTCAATGGATCTAGCCAAATAGCTACTTGGAGCAATTTATTATGCAAAAGAAAGAAAGTTACATGAGCTTCTCATAATCGATCAACTAGCTAAGGACTCTCCATGCTCTTTAAATAGAGATCATGGACCAATTGGGTGTTAAGCCATGGATCAATGGTAGGTATGATCTAAGAGAAGTTGAACCATCGGATCTCTTTATGTCTAGATAATATCATGACCATCGGATTAGAATATTTACAAATACATACTAGTGCATAATAAAGAAACACACTTTACCTAACAGATATATTACACAAGTTGATATTAACTAAATCATAAGTGTCTAAATATCCTAACATAGAGAAGAAATGACCTTTCAGGTTAATGATTTAGTATATTTGAGGTCGCATCCATATATACAAACATCTCTAAAAAAGAACAAGGAATAAAATCTAAAACCAACATACTATGGTCCATACAAGGTAGTTCGAAAGATTCGGTAAGTAGCATATGTGTTGGAACTTCTGGAAGGGAGTAAAATCCATAATGTATTCCATGTTTCTTGTCTAAAAAAATCTCTTGGTAAGATAATTGTCACTTCAGAAATACTTTCTCCTTTGGATGGTGAAGGTTAACTCACACTTGTTTCAAAAAATATTTTGAAGACAAGGGAAAGGAGATTGAGAAACAGAACTATCAATGAATACTTAGTACAATGGAAGGATCTACAAAGTGAAGATACCACATGGGAAGATGAGAATATTTTGCAACATCCGAATCTGAAATCACTTGAGGATAAGCAATATTGGTTGGGGAGGACTGTAATTTCCCCATTCAAATAATTACATTGTAGGACAATTCCATCAATCCTACTAGTTCCCTAGGTTGGATGGATACATTTGGAATTTTAATAAGGGATCTAATAAATGGTGTTAAAACATTAGAATGGGATAAATATTCAATAATGTATCTTATTAAATAAATAGAAGAGAAATTTTATGTGGCGATGGAGCATGGAGACACATGGAGACTATGGGGTCCACACAAGCTAGACGTTTTGTGCCACATGGAATCCTCCTCTTGCAATTTCTAATCCATGGGAAGCATAAATATTTGGATGAGTTATAAGGCTAATACACTTGTCCATATGCATAATGGGTCAAATTTTGGAGGAAATGTAACTTACATGGGAGAGGAAGAGTCATTTTGGAGCTAGTGAGACACTTGGACTAGATTCCCTAGCTCTATGACAACAATGATGAAGATGTTATGATATCGATGACACAAATAACATCCAAAGGTTGAAATATGACATATCTAGAATGGAAGGTCGAAATAGAGAATCCAAGGGGGAGCTCATGTGATTTTTGGAAGCTTAATGGACTCCTACTCGAATTGGGGGAAGATGGAAGGCTAGGAAAGGGAGGACACATGGAAAAGCTTGAGAACACACCCTAATTCATATTGGATTGATTTTGGGGATGGATTGATAACCTTATAAGGATAAGGATTTTCATAAAATAAAAGGATCAACCAAGATAAGATCTTTTTTTCATTTGTGAATTCTGAGAGCTAGTGGATGACTAGTTTTCTTGCCTTAGCCAATTTCGAGGGTGAAAGATTCCCATCCAAGTTGGTGTTTGGAGAGGCCACTCAGGTATTTCATGGATATTTAATGGATTTATATTTTTGGGTGTAATATGAAGTGAATTTATTGGTTTCTTCTATTGCAGCACTTTCTCTCAACCATTTCCAGTTTTTATTGCATATTCTTGCTCATGGAGGGATTGCGCCTTGGGTGAGATATTGTACTCTTTGGGAGATATTATATTGGAATATTTCTGATTGTAATAAGTTAAATATTATATTTTTTTCATTATCATAAATTATCAGGTCGAAATACCCAATATGTTTATTTCAAAATGACTTTTAATGAGCAAACAATGACCATTTCCCCACTATATTGATGTATGACATTGTAATGCAGATTATTTCGAATGGAAGGATGCATATTTGATATATTTATGATGAATGGATTGTAATTAATCTTTATTACAAGTTTCATGTTCATTAATTAAGCATTTGAATCCATTTTACTCAGTTAAATTGCATTTGGAGAAGATTTTGTACTTTTTCCCCAAGGGTCAAAATAGTGATTTTGTAGCTGTTTGGGAGAGGGTCATAAAAGCTTGTATAAAATGAAAAATGATGCATATGAGACATTAAAAATGTCCCTTACACATCCTCTTACTTTTCTCAGAAATTTGAGTTGGTTTTGGAGCATTTGATAAGCCATTTCTAGTATTTAGCCGAGGGGGATTGGAACCCCAACTTGCTAGTAAAGACTCCTACTTTGATCAAAATATCAAAAAAGATTGAAAAAGTAATTGGAGGGACATAAATCATCCTTGAGAACAATATTCAAGTGTTAATATCATTCATACACCCTATTATAATATTTGGGAGAATTTGGTCCAATTTGGAGACCTAGACATCAAAACTAGTCAAAGGTCAAAATAGGGAAAAAAGTGAAAAATTGGTAATTGTAATAAAATTTGAAAAAGTGACATTACACTTGAGCACTAGAAGAAGAAATAATTATTTCTTGATGATCTAAAACTTTTAGATGTCCTCATAAACTAAAATAAGTCTTCAGTAGACTAAGTTAATAATTGTTGGCTAGTTATTAGTGGGCCTCTATAATATTACTATTAAGTGAAATGTTAAATAATATTATATTTTTAATAGCATTTAGTTTTTATCTTTAATATTATCCACTTTTGGCAAGCATGCCCGAGTCACAATGCTAAGTTCCATTTGAAAAGATGGATTTACTTATTCTAATTGAATATATATATAAGCATAGTGGACTAGTTCAAGTGGTTGAGTGTTGTAAGTTGTGAGAAGAAATCCTTAAGGTAAAATCATCGAGAGTCTATACATTGATATAAGGGCCTCACTTGATGTCCCCGTCGAGTTAGCTATGTAATCAGAGTGAATGGGGTGAGGCCCCAATGATTTATTCTCATGAACGTAAAACCCCACTGAAGGGTTTGTTAACCATATTTGATATATATATATAATTTTAATCATGAAAAATTGATAACATAAATATCCCCTAAAGTTTAATCACTCTTCTCTATTTTGGGCATACCAAGCATTCATCTCCTTAAGTCAAACCAAGCTCTAAACTTTAATTCCAATGATCGAGTAGATATTTCTTATCATTTAAAAGAAATGAAAGGAAAACATATAGATTCGTTTTAACAACCAAATAACATTTGAATTTATTATAAAATTAAATATTGAATTGATTTTGGAAAAGAGAGCCACCGACTTTCTTGGACAAGGTTAAAACATACTTATATATTAATATATGTGGTTAGGTATTTTTATTGAGACTGATAGGGTTTGTCTCCAACTAAGGAGACTCGACCCCATTTAAGAAAAGAATTCAGTTATGGTTTCAAGCATCATCTTTAGAGGGATATCCTTGAGTGTGATAAGGGGTAGAAAAAAATATCTAGAGAGGGAGGAAGGGAAACATTCTTTCCTTGAAAAAATACACAGGACCAACTCACTAGGATTCTTTGTGGAGTTAGAAGCTGACTCACATATGGAGAAGCAGCTTGAGGAGAAAGAAGTTAGTTATTTTACATTTGTCTTTTTGTTAGAATGGCCACAACCATGAAAGCGTCAGGTTCTACTTATTGAGATAACTTTCTTGCCTTTTTTTATAGTATGTGTTTTATTGGGAAAAACCTTGTATATTTGTATGTGGAAAGAGGATCGACCTCTTTGGGAAAGAGTTGGCCTATTGTTTAAGTTTTCTAAGGTCACTACTTCACTCATGGATAATTATTGGTTGAACCTATGTATTTTTTAACATATTTTATTTACATATTGTCCTACTTCTGTAGAACTGAATTACAAGCCATTTATAACTTATGTTGTTGAGTGGGAGGAAGTATACTCAACATATAACTAAATTCCATTTTTTTTATTGTGTTTTATAAATATTTCCTTTGGTGGGGAGAAGAGTGGTCTCTAGGTAAGAGAATCGTCTCCACATTGTCTGTATTTAATAGACATGCACAATGTTTTATTTGGATGCACGACCTATGAGAGAGGATTAATGCCATCCCTTCTTACATATTGATAAGTTTTGGTAGGTGTAATGATAATGTTAATATGCGTTTCTAACCACGAGGGTGGTTCTCCTTTTTCCTGTAATGTCGAGGCTTAATAGAATTACTTTTTATGTTTGACATTAACATAAAGGAAGAATGATCTCCATGTAGAGATACCATATCTAGAAATGCACCTCGCACAATTGTTTTCTTACCTTTTCTTGATACCTTTGAATTGAATAATTCCTCAATTTTTTTGTTTAAGAAGGGAGAATACCATCATTGAGAGATGAATCTTAAAGTAAATTATGCTAGGAATGTTGCATAAAACAATCTCTCCTTGAGAGTCACTCTCAAACTAATTGTTTGGGTGAAAATTGTTTATGGTATTTTCTTTAAGATCTTAACATTTTATTGAAAATCAATTAGGTAAGTAATTTTAAAAGATGATCTTACCACACAAGAATTGAGCTCTATTTCCACCTTGATTAAATAGTGTGAAGTTTTAGTTATTATGGAGCAAGTTTGTAGATTGTTTAGGAATGAACCTACCATTACTATGATTGTGTGCTTATACATGTAACATTATGTATATGTTACATAATTTTTAGGGAAAGGAGACCATTCATAGAAGGTGTGGCTTCTTTATCCTTCATTTTATTCATTATATGTCAGTATTTGCAGTTGTACATGGGTGTTTTCCTCTGGGGGCATGGCCTTGTAATTGGTTGAATGTTGCATTTTTCTAATTGAATGCTTGAGAATGTTCCCTTATGAAATGTGCATCCATTGATGATCTTAAACCTTGATATCATAGAGGGAGCGACTTGTATGCTAAATGTATTCTTTCTTAATAGTGAAACCCATGTGTGAGTCTACGGTTTACCCTTTACATCTTTTACAAGTATGTGGGTGAGATAGACATGTTTGGTATAAAAAGGGAATTAGCTTTAGTATATTATACTCTAAGGGAGCAGAAGGGCTCTTGGTTAAGTGAATATTTTACCTAAAGAATTCATGGCCACCTCGAGGGTGGCCTCTTTGCGGGAAAACATATCCTAGACATAGAGATAGATGGTTGGTCAGTCATGTCTACTCATTTTAGTGATTTATTTTTTAGTTGTGATAGTTTATTGTTAGATGATATTATGTCAAATACTATAAGGATGTATACTATGGTGAAGATAATTTAATGGTGTGGCCTTGTAGACATTTTTTTATTTTCTAAAAGATATTGTATTTGAGGAATAATATTATTTTTTGAAATTATTGAGCATATGGAAATTCTCTAGTTGTTCTTAAATTCCTAAGACTAATAATTAATGTCTTATTTATGTTGAAACCTCATTTTTTATGCTTACATATATAATTAATAACATATATAGAAGGTTAAAAGTTGATATGGGATGGGTTATAAGAGATTTTTATGAGGATTGTTGCAATAATATAACCAATCCTTTGTATCGGTTTGTTCATTTTCAGAAAGTTTTTGACACAATGTCAAGAATTAACCTTTGGAACATATTAAAAGAGTTAAAAGTTACTTTCAAGTTGAGAGTTTCTCCAATAAGGTTGTAGAATAATGTAATTTCCATGTTTAGGAACTTTGAGGTTTTCCATGAGAAATTAATTATAATCTAGGATTCAAGCAAGATTTTTTTTTTCCAGATGAAAAAAATGTAATTTGATTAGAATTAATAAAATTACATCCACAGAATCTATGTTTCCATAAATTTTCAAAAATGATATTTTCAGCTTCAAAATTTCAAATGTTCTTACAGCCTGTGCTATCAAAATAGTGACATACTATTTCACTAATCAAGTAAACAATATATCTCCAGATGCAGCTATGTAAACCAAAAAAAAATGATGGTAGAAATGTCCCATATTCAATGATGTATATTTGAGTCAGTTTCCAAGAAATGCCTCAAAAAAAAATTAAATCAGCTATAGATGCAGATTTTCTATGAAGAATCTATGGCGGTATTCAAAATGTGCTCAATGTCGTGATTCTGATTTCTATGTTCCTTGATTCATCGTTAGTCCTTCTTTTGAAATCCTATCCACCTCAACATTTTGTTCCCTTTATACATGAGGAGATATTATGGAGTCAAAAGTTTCCATAATTCGGCATACCTCATCATATAAAGGGAAAAGATTGATATTTCTGCAAATTTGAATTTTATTGACCCAATTTATCACAAGCATTGAATCCCCGAAAATCTGAATTTTTCTGCAATTCTTCTCAAGTGTAATACAGATGAGAAGCTTTAATTCTAGAAGTTTTGCAAGATTGTTTTTTCCCCTTCCAAGGCCCATTTTCATTTGAAATTAATGTTGGTTTAAAAGATAAATAATTGATCCACCTCCACAAACTTGATATTGAGAATCCCTGTCAAAGAAATCCCATGGAAGGGGAAAATGTATTTTTTCCTTTGTTATGATTCTAGCTAGTGGGGCATAACTAATTTGTTGAAATAAAGAAAGTGTGTCCAGATCATGTTTTGTAGTAAGTTCCGCAATGTAAATATTGTCCTAAAAGATGGCTATGTTTCTTGCAATCCAAATAACCCATATGTGAATAAGGGGGGGTATTATGTTTGGAGTATTATTTTAGCTATTCCAAATCTACCATGCATACTCAATATTTATGTCATTTCCATTTGAAATTGGCCTTAAGAATAATTTTACAAGCTTTCCAAGGGTTAGAGGTAAAAGGACAATTTAGGAAAAGATGTAGGATACTTTCTTCAACATTTTTATAGAGGCTACACCAGCTCGGACTCGTAATGGGTCTATTCTTCATTTTATCCCAAGTCAGAAACTTGTTTGCAAGAACACACCACATAAAGATCTTGGATTTCTCTAGACATTCTGTCGTCTAGATGCTTTTCTACTACCAAATAGGGGCTCCTTTAGAGCAATAGAGCTGATATTTTGATAACTGAGCTTAGGAGTGTACTAACCATGAGGTGCAATTTCCCATATGATCGCATCAAGAGAATCTGTTAAAAAATTATGAGTATCTCTGAGGCTATTTAGCAAGACATTCCAGGCTGCCACTAGATTTCCTAGAATTTCCATACTTTCTACATATCTCCACCCTTGTTTCCATAAGTTGGAAGTCAGTGGGTTTACAATATGGTTGAGGTGAAAAATTCCTTGCTATTCCATATTTTGAATGAGCAGTGGGGTAATAATGTGATGATTTTGATATCCAATCCATGGGTCGTCTCCAATGTGCAATTGAGAACCATTTCCAATTTTCCAAGCTAATCCTTCTCTTATGACTGCAAAATGTTTTAGAATGGCTTTGTAGATGATTGATCCAGGTTGTGGATTAACATTTGGAAAATTTCTAATCCATTCAACAACTGAGTATGGAGAAATATATTTTTTACAAATCACTTTGGTTGAGAGAATATGAGTGGTGACGAGACTCCAACCAGCTATTGCAACCAAATATTTTGTGAATATGTAAATGTTTTTAAGGCACCAACCTCCAAGGATTTTTATTATGGAGACTTGTTCCCATTTGACCCATGGAAGAACATAATTTTCACTATTTCTGGACTAGAGAAAACTGAAGTAAATCTGTATCAACTCAAAAAATCATAACTAAAAAAAAATTATACGGAGGCTTTAGATCAATAAATGACCTAATCTAGTTCAAAATCATTATATGACTTAGACTAAAATGTAAATTATGCAAAAATAGAACTTAATGATTTTAGAAGATCACTCCATAAAAGAATCTTAAGATAATATACTAGTATACAAGTTTTTACATCTTATGATTACTTGTTCTCATTTTAATGTGTTGTGAATACCTTGTCATAGGTTATAGTTTTGTGTGGATTCATCACGTGTTAATGTTTTGTATACAACCCTATTTCGATGCTAGGGTTTACATGGTTTTGTGATTCTTACTTACCTTATGATAGCTAAATCAATGTTACCTTTATTTTTTAATTGCAGGTTTCTCCAAAGGGAAAACAGCCCTATCCCTTACAACCTAAACACCCTAAAAGAACCTAAGTAATAAACACCAAGGTGACAAAGAATTAGTTAAGGAAACAAATGGATCACTTTGCAACTATAGAGAGTGGGTGAAAAATATTTAACCCACGTGGAGGTCGGTAAAATGTGCCAAGTTAAGGGTTAGGTTCTTTCCAACTCTAAAGAGTCTAAAACCCTAAGTGAAGGAGCCAAAGGGGATTTTATTTATGATTTTTTGTTAACTCTACACTGTTGAATGGTGGAGAGGAGCTGAGGGCTCTCATCCCTTCCATCTAGGGTCTGTAGTTTTCCTTGCAACCACACTATGAACATTTTCATCCTTGATTTTGTTTCTCCTAGCCACAACCTATAGTGTCATCATCTCGGCTTGCCTCTGGTTTACTTCACAGGGATGTCAAGGTAATTCAATCGTTTGTTCTTTAGATTGCAAAAAAAAAAAATAATCTCAACAGTCATTTTTGTAAGTTAACCCCTGTGCATTGTTTTATTGCAGGAGGTTTCAAAAGGTTCCTTCTCGACAACGTTGGGTTGAAGACTCACTGTTGTGTTCAAGGGTACTGGTGTTGAGGGTTCTGGTAAGACCCAAAATCCCTTGAACCCTATGGTCCTTATGGTGTGAATTGATAACGGAAGATGGAACATCGTTCCATTTGGTTTTGGTTTCGTTATGGAGATATCATGGTTTTATATGCCCCTTCAGTTGACGGTAAGCACTTCTGTGTTTTGATTTTATGGCGTTTAAAGACGGGGATAATTAAACATTTTTCTAGTCTACGGCTTTGTTGGGGTTTATACAAAGTTAAATAAATTAAAACCCTTTTTGTTGTAGACCGTGGATTTCTGTGGAGAGATGTATTTCAGTCCTTGGAAACTCTTATTGTAAATTTTGTCATTCTTTATAATACAGATTGTGATATTTGCTTGGGCTTAAACATTCATTTCTTTTTGTTTTCAGTTTTAATCTGTGACTAATATATTGTTTTAATTTCTACTTTGTGCATTTGTTACTACTTTGAAATTAATATGACGTTGTATTTTAATTAAATTGTTTCTTGCTTCCAGGGATACTATGTGTAAATGATAGTTTATTTTTTTATAATACTGATATTTTTTTATTATTGAGAGAAAGGAAAAGATTTACTATGTTTTCCTCTTAACAAGGTTTATAAGGTGATAAAGACACTGCAATGTTGATTTGATCTTGGTTATGCTAAGGCTTAATATCATTATTAAGACCATTTTATAACTCTTATAACTCTTATGTATTATCGATAATTTGTTAAAAGGTTTCCAAAATGTTTTTTCAAAAGGTTATGACCCTTTCTTGGCTATAAGAGTTTAGGGATTTCGCTGTAGAATTTATTTATTTTAAGAAATGAATTGGAAGAAAAAGAAGTGTGGTTTGTAGGCTTCGAACCCTCGACTGGTCTAAAAATATTCGATAGTAATTTTATTTAATGTTTTTCTTTAAATTTATGGTTAGTTTGAAACTGTGATAGTCGTTAGTATTCAATTATAATTCATTTTTCTTGTAATGATAAGCCTTTAGGCTATAGAGATACTGAATTTTTATTTAAACATATAATCATTTTAGTTATATGAGATAATACTTGAATAAATTATAAATATAATAATCCTTTTGACTGTAAGATATTTATACATGATATCTATTAATATTCATAATGTAGAATCTTTATGGTTTTTAAACCCTCGGATGGAATTCGTTTGCCTTAAATTAGTTATGTTGAGTTTAGGAGGTTTTAAAGTTTGGGATTATAAGATTTATTGTGTTAACTAGGGTAAACCCTAAAAGAAAAAGACAGGAAGCTCCGTTTAAACTCTATGATAATTATGTATTAATATACATGAAAATAAATAATACTAAACATTTACTAAAGTATGTACTAGATTTAACCATTAGGTAAAGCTATTATGATACTGGTTCTTAATAATATTATAAGATAGCCAAACATTTCTACTAGGAAAATTTTGTGTAAGTAGTAGCATTCAATAACTATTAATTTACAGAAATTAAACTTCACACCTCATTTGAAACAATAAATCATTCTAGAAACCTTCATATTTAGAAAATAAACATTAAGGGATTAAATATAATAAACCAGTAACAATATAGAACCTGTTAACTTCGAAGTGGAAAAATAGCCAAAGAATATCATTCCTATCAACCATCTCATGAAAGCAACCAAGATCACTTGCTTTAGGACCCCCAAGTGTGTTCACTGAACCGTCGGGATGAAGATACTGAGTAGAAGCATTAGAGGAAATTTCAATTTAAAATGGTACTTCCAAAAATAATACAAACTACATGTCATCATGTATTATCCAATCAAAATTCTTTAAAATTAAAAAAGGGAGCACCTCTTAAACAAATTTTTAATATAAATTTGGGGATAGGTATCATAAAAAAAACTACTTTTTTGTTCGTATTTTTGACATATCTCCCTGTTTTTTTACTCAAATTTCGATTGGGAGAGCTTGTTGGATGTGGAATTAAATTACACATCCAACGAGTACCCACTCTTTATACTTTTGATGGGCCCTTCTACCCCAAAAATAAGAAATACCTAAAAAACGTGATGATGATGACATCAGCATCATGTTTTTTCAGGTATTTCTTGTTTTTGGGGTAGAGGGGCCTGTAAAATGTATGCAAAGTGGGTACTCGTTGGATGAAGAATTTAATTCTGCATCCAATGAACTCTCCTGATCGAAATTTGAGTAAAAACACAGGGAGATATGTCGAAAATACGAACAAAAAAGTAGTTTTTTCTTTTCTTCCTCCAAAATTAAAAAATATTATTTTATTATTTTAACTATTATTTTATTGATTTTCCTTAGGAGGTCCATTTTGAGTTGAAATTTCCTCTAATGCCTAATCAGTCCTCTCTGTAACTTAGCTGTCACATTTGTACTCAACACTTTGGCAAGTCACTTTATATTTTCCCTCATTTAATTCCTCTTATGTGCCTAACTGTTTAGTTTCCAGCAAAGCCACAAGGTTCTAATCCCTTAGAATGTGTGAGCCTCCTGCTCATTCGATTCTATATATAATATTTCCTAGGTCTTTTGGTCAATTTTGCAATTAAATGAGCCACCTACTCAGTTCCTCCATTCTTGGGAACACAACCACAATTATAGGGAAGTTTCCTCCTCCAACAGCTAGAAAATGAATGTTGTTGCTACCACTTGTCATTTTTTCCTTCTACGACATATCATTCCTCCTAGTGGGTCAGTGAACACTCTTCAATAGTCCTCTTTGGGTAGGTGTCTCTTCTTTTAATTATTTAATAATAAAATATTCAATTACAGTCATCTTTGACCATCCTTGGTCAACAACATAAAACTTTACAATAACTTTTAAAGTAATGTCTTTTCACAAAATAAAAATAAAAATGTTCTTAGTTCTATGTGGGTTACAAACACGCCCTCTTAAGTTCAACATCATCCTCTATGTTGATTAAGTATCATTTGAGTCTTCCTAGAACAAAATTGGATATGCCTGCCACATATGAATTTCTAATTCCAAAGTTGCTTCATATGGACTAAGGTGATTCCATTGCACCTTTACTTGTCCAATGGTGCGATTTCGAAGAAAAATTTCTCTCTTATCGATGATAGAATATGGTTCCACCTGAAAATATCCTTCTGGTTCTACCTAAATAACATTCCAATCGATTACATGAGTAGCATCATGCACATAAATTTTCAATATAGAAATATGAAATACGTTATGTATTTTGAGATTAGGTGGAAAAGCTAACTGATAAGCCACTAGTCCAACTCTTGACAATATATCAAATGGTCCACAATACCTGGGTCCTAATTTAGCACAACTCCACAACTTAAAGGATATTTTTATGGGTTTTACCATGACAAAAATATGCTCACCTACTTGAAATTCTTTTTGAGTTCCTTTAAGTTTTGCATGACTCTTTTGTCTATCATGTGCAATTTTCAGATTGCTTTGTACCTGTTTCACTATTAGTTCCATTTCTTTTAACAAGTTAGGTCCTAAGATCAATCTGTCAACTGGATTACTACATGAAATGGGAGTATTACATTTCCTACCATACAGGGTTTGAAAAGCACTAAGTATAGTTGAAGCTTGGTAATGATTGTTATAAGCAAACTTGACTAAGTGCATATATTCTTCTCATTTTTCTAAAACTTGGTTTACTTTTTTTGTTTTTCCATCTGTTTGTGGATGATAAGAGGTACTGAAATTTAACTTAGTATCTAAACCCTTAAACAATGATTTCCATAAATTACCCATAAACTTAGGATCCCTATCATAAATTATCATCTTAAGAAGGCCATGCAAACAAACAATTTCCTTCATAAAAATATCAACAATATTAACAACCTTATAAGTAGTTTTAACAAGTATAAATGAGCTTCCTTGCTAAGTTTGTCTACCAATACCATCACACAATCATTTTTATTTTTATTTTTAGGCATTCATGTTATGAAATGAAGGATGATACTTTTCCATTTCCAATCTGGGGTTGGTAATGGTTCCAAAAGACCTGTTGGGTGTCGATGCTCAGCTTTAACCCACTGGAATTCTATACACATAGTTATGTATTCAACCAATTCATTTTTCATATTAAGCCAAAAATAATATTTTCTTAACATTGTTATCATTTTTTGGTAACTAGGATGTCATGACTAAGGAATCTTATGTACTTCATTTAAGATCAACAATTTAATTTCTTGTACATTAGGTACGTATAATCTGTTTTTGTACAACATTAAACCTTTTTCATTCAAACTAAAATATGTTTTTATATTTTCAGATTCATTTTCTATAACTTTTTCTCTTAAATTTTGATAATCTTTGTCCATTTTGACTTCATATTCAAACTTATTGTCCAATTCTATTTTGTAGGTACTAACAACAACTATGTAATTTGGATTTTCATTTCTTCTTAAAACATCAAACACTTTATTCTCCTTTCCTTTTATTTGTTTGATCTTAAAATCATATTCGCTAAGGAAATCTAACCATCTTGCATTCCTTGCGTTCATATTTTGTTGATTAAACAAGCATTTTAAACTTATGTTGTTCAACATTAATAAAATTATTCTACCATTTAGATGATGACGCCACATTTTTAAAGCATGTATTATAGAATCCGAATCAAAATCATAGGTAGCATAATTATTTTCATGTATTTTTAACTTTCTTGACTCATATGCTATTGCATGACCTTATTGCGTTAATACTCCACATAGGCCCTCATTGCATGCATCAGTGCATACAACAGATTCCTTATTTGGATATGTTATTTTTAAGATAGGTGGAGTGGTTAATAATTCTTTTAATTTATTAAATCTTTCTTCACATTTAAATCCCATACAAATCGTTTCCCCTTTTTCTATAAAGACGTTATGGGATTCATGATCTTGAAGAATCCTTCTATGAATTTCCGATAATAACCTGTAATTCCTGTGAATGATCGTACATCTGATACGTCCTTAGGAACAGGTCATTCCATTATTTCTCTTATATTATCACAATCCACTAATATCTCTTCCTTAGATATCACATGGCGTAGATACTGTATTTTATCGTTAAATAATTTGCATTTACTTAATTTAGCGTACAATATTTGTTCTCTTAGAACTTGTAATATTATCGTAGATTTTCATCGTGTTCTTATTTTGTTTTTGAATAAATTAGTATGTCATCTATCAAGACAACTACGAATTTATCCAAGTAATTAGTTAAGACATTGTTAATTAAACACATAAAATATGTTGGAGTGTTTGTTAGCCCAAATGGCATAACTACAAACTCATAATGCTTGTAACGAGTAATGAATGCAGTTTTAAATATATCTTCATCTTTAATTTTGAATTGATGATATCCAGATCTCAAGTCTATTTTTGAGAATATCGTTGCTCTGCATATCTGACCGAACATATCATCTATGTTGGGCAATGGATATCTGTTTTTAATTGTCATATATACATAAATCTAAGGTATCGTCTTTCTTTCTAACAAATAATACATACAGGTTCTCCCCAAGGGGATACACTTGGTCTTATGTAATTCTTATCTATTAACTCTTGTAATTGTATTTTTAATTCATTAAGTTCTAGGATGTTCATCAAGTAAGGAGCCTTTGAATTGGGTACAACTCCCGGTGCTAATTCAATAATAAAATCTGATTCTCTTTTTGGAGGTAATCTTGGAATCTCTTTCGGGAATAAATCTAAAAATTATTTTTAAATTGGTATATCATCACATTTCAATTTATCTTATTTATTCATGATTTCATCATTCTTTACATGCATAACAAAAACTTTGAAGCCCCTACGTATAGAATTTTTCATTTATGAAGCTGAAATCTGTCTAATAGAAGCTTTTCTAGGTATTCCTTTCACTATAATTGTTTCTCCTTTTTCATTTAAGCATGTAAATGTATTCTCAAAAAAATTTAAAACTACTGTGTGTTTTTCCAGCCAGTCCATACCTATTAAAATATCATATGACCCTAGGGGTTGTACATTTAATTTCACTTGAGTGTTGAATTGACTCATAAACATTTCACAAACTTCAACATAGCTGACTACCTTTATCTTGTTTCTTGTAGCTAACTGAACCAGCCAAGATTTTTCAAACTTTCTCAAATGCAATTTACAACTTTCTGCTATACTAGGTGATACATAGCTTAAACTAGTATCGGGTATATCAAAATAGAAATGGGTTTGTTATGTATCAGACCTTCTATTTCAATCATGGATGTTTGGTGATCAACCTGTCGAATCTCCAAAGATGCATTAATCATGGGAACCTTGTTTTCTATGTCACCAATAGTTGCGTCTTCCTGTATTGTATGCACATTGCCGAAAATTCCTTTTTTTTTGGATAGTCCTTTGCATAATGAGGTCCTCAACATTCCCAACATTTTGTAGGTTCTCTTTGTTCCTTATTTATGAAAAAAAAATTAGGTATGTCCTTGTTCTTAGTTGCTGTAAACGTCTGCGGTGTATTACTTTTAAAATATGTTCCTTGGTAAGTATTCTTAGAATAGTTTCGGGAATTATTTCCGAAATTTATGTTTGACTTAAATCCTTTCCTTCTTTATTCAAAATTATTTGTTCTTTTACTCTTCTAGTTAGGTACATCTTCTTTTTTATTTTTCTTTGTTCATAACATAAATTAGCTTTCCTCATTTCCTGCTTAAGGGTTTTTTGATTGGCATATTCAATTTTGTCCTTGAAGCTAAGAGGTAAAAAACTCAGAAACCTATGTATCTTAGTATTTTCATCAATAATATAAGATCTAGGTCTCCAAATTGGCCCAAATGCTCCCAAATCTTCAGAGAAGGTGTATGGATGATATTAAGAATTTAATATTATGTTCATGGATCATTTATGATCCTTCAATTACTTCTGAAAATTTGTTTAATGTTCTATTCAAAGTAGGAGTCTTTCATTAGAGGAAATTTCAACTTGGTGATGTATTTGTAACTTCAAAATGTATTCACTTGTATATCTTATGTATTGTACCCTGATGTTTATTCCAGGAAGTATCTATAATGTAATTGAGTCATTTCATGCCTCGATGTTCCTATCAGGAGATTCAATAATGTAAACAAGTCATGTAAAGTCATAGAGGGTAACCCTTCCTATTGATCAAGGGTTAAAGTCCTCGCAGTTGTGGTGCCCTAGGGTTATTAGACTCTCCTATAGAAGTTAGACCTAGTGATTTATTTTCAAGTTGGGAATTAGTATCAATAGAGAGTGATTCTCTCACATTCACTCACACTCAGTTGTAGTGCATAAATGAGAGAGAAGAAGTTTCTAGGACAATAGAGAGAGATACTATTGTTGTCGAGAGATCATCTTAATTTTTTGGGGTTTTCCTTTTGGTGCTGATTCTATCTCTGAGGAAGTTGCAGGGTTTTTTACTTTATGGTTTCCCAAAGTAAATTATTTGTGTCTATTGTCTCTTGTATTTTATTGCTGTGCTTGTTATTCTCTCAATTAAATATCCTAAGATGATACTAGCTTGAATGATAAAAATCTAACATGGTATCAGAGCTAACCTGAGAATAAGACACTGTGCAGCTGTGGAAACTAGGGATTCCTAATTTTTGGATCTCTCTCCATATATTTTCAACAAAAATAGATTGGGATGACTCTCCTCTCCAGGGTGCATCTTTCTGTCGAAGCAAAATCTGATTCTGAGCATTTTTAGTTTTTGAACCGACACTGCTGCCGAAAATTAGGGCTTTCCATAGAAGTGGAATTTTTGAGTGAGCCCAGGATTGGATTGATATCCTTCTCAAAATCAAAGTTTAGAGATCAAGATCAAATTTTTTGGTTGGGAAGAACTCCGAGAAATTCAAAGCCTAATCTGCTCCTGAACCAGCTCTGTAGAAATTCAGATCAAGATCTAGTTTCGACACCTTGACCTGGTAAGATCTAAATATTTTGCATTTCCAGTTGAGGTTCTCTGTTAAGATGTCTCATCATACCAAGCTTTATGAAAATATTAAGGGAGCTAACAACTTTCGAGCTTGGAAGTAAAGGATCTCCCCGGTCCTAGAAGAAAATGATTAGACTCGTACATCAGTGAAGAGGTTCAAGTTCCAGAGGGAGATGAGGCTAGGGCCTTACACAAGAAGAAATTGGGCATGGCTAAGAGGAATATTTTTTATTCAATAAAGTATCAGCTCATACCACAAGTGTCCTCCCTAAAGACACCTAAATCTATGTTTGATTCCCTGACAAAACTGTTTGAAGGGAAGAACATAAATCGAAATATGACTCTGAGAAACCAATTGAAGAATGTAAAGATCTAGAATGTAGAAACCATCCAGTATTATTTTTCAAGAGTCTCTCAGATCAAGGAACAACTTGAAGCAGTAGATGAAGAAGTGGAGAATGCTGAAATTGTGATGACCACCTTGAATGGTCTCCCTAGATCATGGGACTCCTTTATTCAAGGGATCTGTGCCAGAAAGAAGCTAGTCAATTTCACTAGACTGTGGGAAGAATGCTCACAAGAAGAAGCTCAAATAGTATCTCGAGAATAAAATATGTGAAGTGAATATCAATATCTTACAGTACACTTCAAGAAAAATAGAAGAAAATATCATCACCCCAAAGGTAATCACTTCCACTAGAAAGATAATACTAGAAGAGATTTATCTAAATTCAGCTGCTATACATGTGATGAAAGAGGACACTTTGCCAAATATTGTCCTAGAAACAAAAATAACTCTCATAAGAAGAAGGGAAACAAGAGAAGACATCATTCTCATGCTACAGAAGATGATGAACCTTCCACAAAGAGAATCAAGCAAGAAAGTGATTATCTTCAAGTGATGAAGAATATGTCTTGATTTCCACTCTCACAGGAAACAACACACATGGAAGCAATGATTAGCTTACATAAATTGGGGCTTCCAAACATATGATAGGATTCAAAGAATCCTTTGTGAAACTATCAGAACATGAATCACCCCACAAGGTGAAAATTGGATATGACTACCAGTATCCAATAAAAGGTAGTGGAGAATCCTCCTATAAGCTAGACTCTGGAAAGTCTATGACGATGAAGGATGTCTTGTTTGTACCAGGAATTAAGAAGAACCTCCTCTCCATATTTGCATTGGATGCAAAAGGCATGAGGGTTTCATTTGTAGATGGCCAAGTTCTCATGTGGCCAAATGGAAAGACTATTGATGACACAGTAGTGATTGGGGAACAAGAGGGAGGTCTATACAAATTGAAGGGCCAGCCAAAAGAAGCTTTGGCTCATGACTCGGTAGAACCAAATGAGATTTTGCATATCAGGCTTGCACATGTGCATTACGAAGCACTACCACTTGCAAGAAAATTTGTTGAAGGTCTTCCAGAAATTTAGGAAAAACATGATGGTGTCTACAAAGGATGTGTGAAAGGAAAGAACACAAAGACGACATTTCCAAGTAGTGAGATAAAGGCAAAAGGAATCTTGGAAATCATCCACTCTGATGTATACGGTTTTATGTCATCTAGTTCATTAAGCGGGTATGTATACTATGTTTCTTTTATTTGATGATTTTTCTAGGAAGACATGGATATACTTCTTTAAGAACAAAGATGAAGTATTTAGCAAGTTCAAGGAATTCAAAGCCTTGATCGAGAACCACACAAAAAAGAAGAAAAAAACATTTCGATCAGATAATGGTGGAGAATTCACATCAAATGAATTCAAAGCATTATGCAAATATTCAAGGATTAAGAGGGATTTAACCACTCCATATAATCCACAATAGAATGGGGTTATAGAAAGGAAGAATAGAACGATCATGGAAGCTAGAAGGGCCATGCTTCATGATCAAGATCTTCCAATGCATCTATGGGAAGAATTTTCCAGAACATCAATGTATGTACAAAACTGTACTCCACATAGAGTACTCAAGAACAAGACACCTGAAGAAGTATTTTCCAGCAAGAAACCAAAATTCAACCATCTCAAAATATTCGGTTGTCCAGGGTACATACACATTCCAAAAGAAAAGAGGAAAAAGTTAGATCCTTCCGGAAGGAAGGGTATATTTGTGGGATACTCTAAAATCTCGAAGGCTTACAAAATATACTTCCTAGGATTCAAGAAGATCGACATCAGCATGGAATTAACATTTGACGAAGAATCAGCTTACAACAAATCCAGAAAGAGACATGCTGAAGAACCTAAAGAAACAAAAGTACCCAGAATTCATGACACAACTATGAACGAAGAAATTCAAGAAGAAGATCGAGAAATAGAAGAACCTCAAGAACCTATAGATCCACCTCATGAGAATAATCCTCATAAGAGGAAACCTTCTTGGGTACGAGAAGATATCCAAGGTGCAAAAAGATATAAAGCTCTAGAAGAAAATAATACAGAAAGGAAAAGAACCAGGTCTTGCTCCAGTTATGTAGCCTTATTATGCGACTTCATAGATAAAGAACCTTCCAACTATGAAGAAGCAGTAGAAAGGAAAGAATGGAACTAGGATGCTATGATCTAAGAGTATCAATTGATCATGCAGAATGATGTATGGGATGTTGTCCCTAGACCAAAGGGGAAGTCTATTGTAACTTCCAAATGGATCTAAAATATCAAGCATGCTGCAGACGACAGCATAGAAAAATATAAAGCAATATTTATGGCTTGTGGCTTCTCCTAGAAAGAAGGAATAGATTATGAAGAAAATTTTGCATCTATAGTCAGATACACTTCCATCAGATTAGTACTTGATCTGGCTGCAATGATGAAATGGAAGATACACCAGATGGATGTCAAGAACGCTTTCTTGAATGGTGTAGTGGAAGAAGAAGTGTATGTGGAGCAGCCACTCGGTTTTGAGACACATGACAGGGAGAATCATGTGTGTAAATTGAAGAAATCCCTGTACGGTTTCAAACAGGAACCCAGGACATGGTACGGGAAAATTGATAGCTTCCTATCCAATTTGGACTTTACCAAAACTAAAGCAGATTCCATCCTTTACTACAAGGTTGAAGATGGGAACCCAGTGATACTCCAGATGATCTGTTTGTAATAGGTATGGATGGGTTGATTGCTGATACAAAGAGGAAGTTTGCTGCTGAGTTTGAAATGAAGGACTTGGGTATGATGCACTATTTTCTAGGAATGGAAGTGTGGCAGAATACAGATGAAAGCTCCCTCAAACAAGGGAAGGATGCAGTAGAGATCCTGAAGAGGTTTGGGATGATGGACTGCAAGGCCATGACCACACCCATGGCATCGAATCTGAAGCTTCTAAGTGATGCTTCATCAGAGAAGGTTGATGCTACGATGTATCGTTAGATGATTGGGTCCTTGATATGCCTGACAAATATGAGACCAGATATTTTCTTTGCTGTGAACACCTTAAGCTAGTTCTTGACGGATCCGAGACATGTTCACTTGATTGCTACAAAGCATATTCTGAGGTACCTAAAGGGTACAATTTATTATGGGCTCAAGTATAAGGCTGATCAAAAGACTAACTTGGAAGGTTATGTTGATTCAGATTGGGTAGGTAGTGCCATCGATAGAAAGAGCACTTCAGGGTGCTGCTTTAGTATGGGATCAGGTATGATCTCTTGGTTTAGCAGGAAACAGTCTTGCATGGCATCGAGTATAGCTGGAGCAGAGTATGTCATAGCTTGTTCAGCTAGTTGTAAGGTAGTATGGCTAAGGAAGCTACTGTCTGATTTATTTGATCTCTTGTTGGATGCTACTTATATATATTGCGACAACCAGAGTCGTGTGAAGTTGTCTGAGAAATTGGTGTTCCATGACAATTCGAATCATATTGAGATCAAATATCACTAGATCAGGGATATGGTGTAGAAAGGAGTAGTGAAGCTCCAGTATGTTGTGACGGATGAACAGATAGTTGATGTGTTGACTAAGCCATTGGCTAGAGTGAAGTTTGATTACTTCAGGGAGAATCTTGGTGTTCTCCAGATTGAGGTTCCCTCCAAGGGGAAGTGATGAGTTCATGAGCCATTCTGACACGGTGAGAGGATTGGTTCCTTCCATGGCCAGATGTAAGTCCTGATCCATTCTAAGGTGATTGTGGGATGTGTTCCCACATGTTCAGATATAAGAGCTGAAGGCCATTCTCTGGGAGAATGGAGGAACCTGGTCAGTTACTAGGAATAGTCATCCTGGAGCTAAGGGCCATTCTGATGTGACTGTGGGATGTGTTCCCACATGATCAGATGTAAGTGCAGGGCCATTCTGATGTGATTATGGGATGTGTTCCCACATGATCAGATGTAAGTGCAGGGCCATTCTGATGTGACTGTGGGATGTGTTCCCACATGATCAAATGTAAGTTCAGAGCCATTTGGATGTGATTGTGGGATGTGTTCCCACATGATCATATTTAAGTGCAAATCCATTCTGATGTTATTTTGGGATGTTTTCCCACATGATCATATATAAGTGCAGATCCATTCTAAGGAGACTGTGGGATGTGTTCCAACATGATTAGATATAAGTGCTGAGACCTTCTAGCATGGATGCAGGACGTGTTCCCCACTTGGATAGATATAAGTGCTAATCCCTTCTAGCATGGATGCGAGATGTGTTCCCCACATGGCTGGATATAAGTGTTGATCCCTTCTAACATGGTTCTTGGATGTGTTCCTCCCATGGTCAGATACAAGTGCTGAGCCCTTCTGACATGGTTATTGGATGTGTTCCTCCCATGGTCAGATATAAGTGCTGAGCCTTTTCGGTATGGTTCCTGGATGTGTTCCTCCCATGATCAGATGTGAGTGCTGAGCCTTTCCAGTATGGTTCTTAGATGTGTTCCTCCCATGATCGGATGTGAGTGCTGGGTGTTAAATTTTCATATGCTTAGCTAAGACATTAGTATTTCATTACATTTTCATAACAAAAGCATATAAACAGGATCACTGAAAGAAACAGCATCACAAGAACAACACAGATTTATCCTGGGAAAACCCACGAAAAACCCCTAAGGGAAAAACCCAGCAAAATCTTCCTCAATATAGATGCCCCAAAAAGGTAAAAGATAAAACTAGCAAGGAGATCAAAGCCTGATCCTCCTCCTTCTCCTGCTACTCTTCTCTTCTCCACTAATGCGCTACACAAGTGAGAGTGTGTGTTACAAATGAGGAGAGCTACACCTCTATTTATATTCATTCGTTCACTTCAATTAACTCATCCGACATGTAGGCTCTAGTTACACATGTAGGCTCAAGTAACCACACTGGGGTGCTAATGACCCACCTTTATAATTAGAGGGGAGAACCTCATGAATCTTATTAGTTCTTCCGATTATAAGCATCGGGGTACAATATATTACAAGTGGTTCTCCCAGTAGGACCATCGGGGACCACAAAAAGATACATATAGAATATTCTTCAAAGTTACAATATTTCAACACTCCCCCTTAACGAGAAGGTTATTCTACAACAACATCAATAACAACAATAGTAGGAGAGAGATAGAGGACATCATCAGCATCATTAGGGTAACACATCTATAAATAATTGGAAGCTTTTCAACATTATGTAGTCTTCATCTTCAATCTTCAGTCTTCATCATCATTAATACTTTGACTGCTTCGATCAGCAACATCTTTGATACTTTGACCTTTCGATCAGCAACATCATCCTCAACACTTTTACCTTTCGATCAACAACATCATCTTCAACACTTTGACCTTTCGATCAGCAACATCATCTTCAGCATTTTGACCTTTCGATCAGCAACATCATCTTCAGCACTTTGACCTTTCGATCAGCAACATCATCTTCAACACATTGACCTTTCGATCAGCAACATCATCTTCAACATTTTGACCTTTCGATCAGCAACATCATCTTCAGCACCTTGACCTTTCGATCAGCAACATCATCTTCAAAAATTTGACCTTTCGATCAGCAATATCATCATCAGCACTTTGACCTTTTGATCAGCATCATCTTCAACACTTTGACCTTTCGATCAGCAACATCTTCTTCAGCACTTTGGCCTTTCGATCAGCAACAACATCATCATCATACTTTGATCTTTCAATCAGAAACATCATCATCATCAAAACATCAACATGATCAAAACATCAACATCATCATCATCAAAACATCAACATGATCCTTCCTTTCGGAATTACATTATTTAGGTCTTTACAGAGTTACTAACGATCCTTCCTTTCGGAATTACGGGATCAACATGTCTGTGGTACTCAGACGATCCTTCCTGTCGAAATTATAGGATTTAGGTCTTTACAGAGTTACTAACGATCCTTCCTTTCAAAATTACGGGATCAACACATCTGTGGAACTCAGACAATCTTTCCTGTTGGAATTACGGGATCAAGTCTTTACGGAGCTACCAATGATCCTTCCTTTCAGAATTACGGGATTTAGGTCTTTACGGAGTTACTAACGATCCTTCCTTTTGGAGTTATGGGATTTAGGTCTTTACAGAGTTACTAACGATCCTTCCTTTCGGAATTACGGGATCAACACATTTGTGGAACTCAAACAATCCTTCCTATTGGAATTACGGGATCAACACATTTGTGGAACTCAAACAATCCTTCCTATTGGAATTACGGGATCAACACATCTATGGAACTCAGACAATCCTTCCTATTGGAATTATGGGATTAATTCAATGATCCTTCCTTTTGGAATTACAGGATTTAGGTCTTTACGAAGTTACTAATGATCCTTCCTTTCGAAATTACGGGATCAACACATATGTGGAACTCAGACAATCCTTCCTCTAGGAATTATGGGATCAACACACATTCTCGAGTATTGAAGTCACTGAATCCGTTCTGAACCGAAGTTCAAGGATGATACAATCCTACCACATTCACGGGGACTAAGATCTCCGGATACATTTTGAACCAAGGTTCAAGGATGATGCAATCCTACCACTTTCATGGGGGCCAAGACCTCTGGATACATTTTGAACTGAGGTTCAGGGATGATGCAATCCACCACATTCACGAGGGTCGAGAACTCCAGATACATTTTGAACCAAGGTTTAGGGATGATGCAATCCACCACTTTCACGGGGGATGAGACCTCCGGATACATTTTGAACCAAAGTTCAGGGATGATGCAATTCTACCACATTCACGAGGGTCGAGACCTCCGGATACATTTTGAACCAAAGTTCAAGGATGATGCAATCCCACCACATTCACGAAAACCGAAGTCACCGAATCTATTTTTCTACAGATGTCCCAGGATGATACAATCCCTCTTCATTCTTGAGGACCAAGGTCACCGGATCACTTTTGAATAGATGTCCTGGGATGATACAATCCCTCTTCATTCTTGAGGACCGAGGTCACCGGATCACTTTTGGACAGATGTCCCAGGATGATACAATCCCTCTTCATTCTCAAGGACCGAGATCACTGGATCACTTTGTTAAATTTTCATATGCTTATCTAAGACATCAATATTTCATTTCATTTTTCATAACAAAAGCATATAAACAGGATCACTGAAAGATAGACAAGCACAACCATACAAAAGGAACACAAAGATTTATCGTGGGAAAACCCTAAAGGGAAAAACCCAGCAAAATATTCCTCAATATAGATGCCCCAGAAAGATAAAAGATAAAACCAGCAAGGAGATCAAATCCTGATCCTCCTCCTTCTCCAGCTACTTCTCTTCTCCACTAATGCGCTACATAAGTGAGAGTGTGTCATAAATGAGGAGCACTACACCTCTATTTATATTCATCTGTTCACTTAAGTTAACTCATCTTTCATGTAGGCTTGAGTTAATCATCTAGGCTCAAGTTACACATGTAGGCTCAAGTAACCACACTAGGGTGCTAATGACCCACCTTTATAATTAGAGGGGACTGCCTCATGACTCTTATTAGTTCTTCTGATTAGGAGCATCGGGGTACAAATTAATACAAGTGGTTCTCTCGGTAGGACCATCGGGGACCACAAAGAAATACATATAGAATATTCTTCAAAGTTACAATATTTCAACACTCCCCCTTAACGAGAAGGGTATTCTATAACAACATCAACAACAACAATAATAGGAGAGAGATAGAGGACATCATCAACATCATCAGGGTGATACATCTATAAATCATTGGAAGCTTTTCAACATCATGTAGTCTTGATCTTCAATATTTAGTCTTCAGCATCATCAGTACTTTGATCGCTTTGATCAGCAACATCTTCTTTAGCACTTTGACCTTTCGATTAGCAACATCATCTTCAACACTTTGACCTTTCAATCAGCAACATCTTCTTTAGCACTTTGGCCTTTCGATCAGCAACAACATCATCATCATACTCTGATATTTTGATCAGAAAGATCATCATCAAAACATCATCATCATCATCATCAAAATATCAGCATCAAAATATCATCATCATCAAATTCTGATCTTTCAATCATAATCATCATTATCATTAGCCTTTGATCTTTTGATCAGAAACATCATCATACTCTAACATCAACTCATCATCATATTCTAATCTTTCGATTAGTACGTCATCATCATCATACTTTGATAATATGGCATCATCATCATCAGGATCTCATCATCATCACATTCTGATATTTCGATCAGAAACATCATCATCATCATCGCATTCTAATCTTTCGATCAGAAAACATCATCATCATCAGCAACATCATAATCATAAGCAACTTCTGATCTTCTGATAAGAAAACATCATCATCATCATATTCTGATCTTTCGATCAGAGAACATCATCATTGCCAGCAAAAACATCATCATCATATTCTAATATTTCAATTAGAGAACATCATCATCATCAACAAATTCTGATGTTTCGATCAGAGAAACATCATCATCATCATATTCTGATCTTTCGATCAGAGAACATCATCATCATTAGCAACAGCATCATCATCATATTTTGATCTTTCAATCAGTACATCATCATCATCATAAAAAAATCAACATCATCAAAACATCAACATGATCCTTCCTTTCAGAATTACAGGATTTAGGTCTTTATGGAGTTACCAGTAATCCTTCCTTTCGAAATTACAGGATTTAGGTCTTTACGGAGTTACTAATGATCCTTCCTTTCAGAATTACGGGATTTAGGTCTTTACGGAGTTACTAACAATCCTTCCTTTCGGAATTACAGGATCAAGACATTTGTGGAACTCAAACAATCCTTCCTATTGGAATTACAGGATCAACACATCTATGGAACTCAGACAATCCTTCCTATTGGAATTACAGGATCAATTCAATGATCCTTCCTTTCGGAATTACGGGATCAACACAGATGTGGAACTCAGACAATCCTTCCTATTGGAAATATGGGATCAACACATATGTGGAACTTAGACAATCCTTCCTATTGGAATTACAGGATCAATTCAATGATCCTTCCTTTTGGAATTATGGGATTTAGGTCTTTACAGAGTTACTAATGATCCTTCCTTTCGGAATTACGGGATAAACACATATGTGGAACTCAGACAATCGTTCCTCTAGGAATTATGGGATCAACACACGTTCTCGAGTACCGAAGTCACTAGATCCATTCTGAACCGAAGTTCAAGGATGATACAATCCTACCACATTCATGGGGACTGAGATCTCCAGATACATTTTGAACCAAGGTTCAGGGATGATACAATCCACCACTTTCACAGGGGCTGAGACCTCCAGATACATTTTGAATCGAAGTTCAGGGATGATGCAATCCTACCACTTTCACGAGGGCCGAGACCTTCGGATACCTTTGGAACCGAGGTTTAGGGATGATGCAATCCACCACTTTCATGGGGGCTGAGACCTCCGGATACATTTTGAACCGAGGTTCAGGGATGATGCAATACACCACTTTCATGGGGGCCGAGACCTCCGGATACATTTTGAACTGAAGTTCAGGGATGATGCAATCCTACCACATTCATGGGGGCCAAGACCTTCGGATACATTTTGAACTCAAGTTCAGGGATGATGCAATCCCACCACATTCATGGGGTCAGAGACCTCCGGATACATTTTGAACCAAAGTTCAGGGATGATGCAATCCCACTTCATTCTCGAAGACCAAGGTCACCAGATCACTTTTGGACAGATGTCCCAGGATGATACAATCCCTCTTCATTCTCAAGGACCGAGGTCTCCAGATCACTTTAGGGAAAGTTCCCAGGGATGATACAATCCCACTGCAACATCACTACTCCCCCTTTCGAGGAAGGTCTTTTCGAACAACACCAAGCTTGTCTCGAAAGTGTTCAAACTTTACCTGAGATAGAGGCTTCATTAGTACATCATCATTCAAACCATCATCATCTACATCTTCAGTATAGAAATATGGAATCATCATCATCTGGATCTACAGTATGTAAATACTGAAACATCATCTATATCTTTAGTATGGAAATACTGAAACATAATCATATACATCTTATCTAGTATGTAGAAATACCGAATTTTTATGTGTTACAATCGGAACACAGGGTTCTCTGTCATCACAAATCTGGTTATCACATAGAATCATTATAGTATCCATCTTCAGGTCAAAAAGACCTGATATCAGCTTCCGAAGCCATATGACTTCACAACTTATCAGAGCAATCTGCTATGTATTTTGCTTCAGCCATGCTACGAGAAACACTAGACTGTTTCTTGCTAAACCATGAACTCATAGTAGACCCCAAACAAAAGCATATACCTAATGTGATTTTCCTGTCTGAGATACTTCCAGCCCAATCTGCATCTGTGTAGCCATAAAATCTATACTCATGGCTGCCATCATAGTATAGACCAAAGTCTATAGTCCCTTTCAGATATCTCATCACATGTTTTGCGGTTACTAGGTGAACCCGTCTTGGTTGAACAAGCTATTGAATTAAGGTGTTCACAGCAAAACAAATGTCTGGTCTGGAATTTGTTTAGTACATTAATGACCCAATGATTTTTCTGTAATGAGTCACATCCACTAACTCTGATGAGTCATCAGCTAACAGCTTCAGGTTGGAGTCCATGGGTGTGGCCATGGATTTGTATTCCAACATATTGAATCTCTTCAATATCTCTACCGCATACTTTCCTTGGTTGAGAAATATTTCTTCTGAACTTTGTCATATTTCCAGACCTAGGAAATAGTGCATTAACCCAAGGTCTTTCATCTCAAATTCTTATGCTAGTTTCTTCTTGCTTTCCATGATCTGTTTCTCCTTCCCTGTTAAGAATAAGTCATCCACATATAATAACAGGATGACAGGTTCATCTTCTACAACCTTGAGATAAAGGTTAGGATCAACTTTACTCTTGGTAAAGCCCATAATTGACAGGAAACTATCTATCCTTCCATAACAAGCTCTGGGAGCTTGCTTCATGCCATAGAGGGCCTTCTTCAACTTACATATATGAGTCCATCTATATTCAACTTCAAATCCTTTCGATGTAAAACTCTTCCCCAATCATACCATTAAGGAAGGATTGTCTTTACTTCATCATGGAAGCAACTACCATCATAGTTCTGAAGGAAGTGTACCTTGCTTCCTGGAGTAAGTGTCTCTTCAGAATTAATTCCCTCTTTCTTATAGAAACCTCTAGCCACAAGTCTTTCCTTACTTCTATCAGCGACATATTTTATCTTGCAAATCCATTTGTAAGATACCACATTCTTGATTTTTGGTTTGAGTACTATATCCCAAACATCATTCTAGTATTATTTTATCATAACATCTTCCATGAGTTCATCTTGTCATATCATCAACATATCCTAGTCTTCTGCATTCAACTTTGAAGGTTGGAACCCAAAAGTCTCGATCCATCAGGAAGTTGTCCATCATGTCGTACCGTGTCGAACTCAGATATCTTCTGTAGTCACTCTCCCTGAAGTGGAGTATTATCTTCCTTCTTCATTCTGTACAGGTGGTTCTATGCTTGATATATACTGGTCAATAGAGTATGTCATGTCATAGTCTATTCTTTCTGAGGAAAATCATGAACCTTGTTTTGTACACTTGTTCTTGTATATCCATATGGAGGATACTACATACTTTCCTTTATGTCTCGAAATCATATTGTATACATCATTCCCCATGATCAATTGTTATTCTTTGATCATAGCTTCTTTCATAACATTATTTTCTTCATCTTGAGTTATCTCTCATACCCATGGTAGTCTTCATCCTTCGAGGTGGATCTACCGCTCTTTGAAGATCTTTCTTCCGTCATGGTGTCTCTGACCCTGGGAGCTTCAGATTCATGTTTATTGAATTGTCATCACTTGTTCTTTGGAACAAGTCTCATCCTCATTTTCTTGTAGGAGGTTGTATATGATCTTTCCTATAATTCAAATGCACCAGTTGCATGGTTAGAACTATTTCATAAATCATATACATAATGACAAATTCTTATGCATCATGCAACTGTTTAGCCAATACAACATTCATCCATATCTCACAGAAACTTTCTAGACTAATCCCATATGTCATCAACGAGGTTTGATAAGTAGCAATGGAGAGTTGTATAGCACCATGAGCTACTTACCCATCACATGCATATTAGTAGTATACAGTCATTAATGCAAACAATCTATCATGCATAACACATCCACTAAATATAATGAAATGTAAAACAATATCATGAAATGACAATTGAATACTTATCTTTTATTTGTTTCGTGGGTAGACTCCATCTTGATCATTCTGCTTTATCATCATTTCTTATCCAAATGATAATATGGATAAGAGGTTCGTCAAGAATTGAGTTCTTCATATTCCGCATCGCTTGAGGGATCTTCTTTGAATGGTGATAGCTTGATCTTCAATTTGCTCCCATCTTTCTTCTTCTCTTCTTATGAGAGGAGCTTCTTCTTCTTCCCAAATTCAACTGAAAGTAATCACTTTCTTCTGGCACACATTCCTTGCATGAATGAATCCCATGATCATGGGAGGCCATTCAAGGTGGCTATCACCACTTTTGCATTATCTGCTTCTTCTTCTACTGCTTCAAGATGTTATGCATTCTGGATCTTCACATTCTTCAACTGTTTTCTCAAATCCATCTTCTGAATTATGTTCTTATCTTCAAATAGCTTGATTAAGAAATCAAACATCTTCGGTGTCTTTAGGGAAGAAACTTGTGGTACAAGTTGATCCGTGATTGAATCAACAGTGATCTTCTTGGCCTTGATCAAGTTCTTCTTTTGTAAGGCTTTGAGGCTCATCTCCCTCTAGAAATGGAACCTCTCTACTCATGTAGGTGTCCAATTCATTTTCTTCAAAGAGATCAAATAATTTCATGCTTGGAATTTTTCAACTTCACCAAGCTTATGATCAAGCTGATGTGATAGATCACTTTGAAATGAGAACCTCAAATGCAAATAGCAAAATATTAGATCTTACCGATTTGAGGTGTCCGTCCTACTTTCGTAGCTGGCTGATCTAGGGCTTGTTAGAGAAAACCTAATTTTCAAAACTTTGAATCTTTTAGATATGATTGGATATAAAGATATATCTCTTCAAATGGAGCTGTCCAATGTACTCCTTTTCTGAAAACAGTGGAGGGAAGTTCCTGGAACAAGAAGCCCTAGTTTTCCAATTTCTTCTGCAGAAATGCTTGTTACTATTTCTGTGATATCTCTGAAATTACTACTCCTCTATGTCTAAAATTTTTCACTAAGGTAAAATCACATGTCCCTGATCTAAAACCACATCTTTCATCATATTTGGTTTAACCAATTTGTATTTATGATCATGTTCCCAAGGTGACCTGTTACAGGACTGTTCAGAATAGTGAAGTTGTACGGCATGCCGCGTGTCACTGGTTCATCTTAAGGTTCTGAAATTAGGACCATAGAAAGTATGGTCCATTTTATTTTTGTAACATCTTCAAGAATTCCATTTGGACCTCTGTATCCAAAACTATATCAAATTTCCCTAGGTTTCCTGTTTAGGGATGAATTCTAGAAGAGGCTGGAACCCTAACGTGGAGGGATCATATCTCCTAGAATATAGCGAATATAAGAATGAATTTTAGACATAGTATTCATCAGTATTTTTCATTCGGTCTCTGCCATTTTCAGCTCTTGAACCTTCACCAATATTGGTATATAGCAAATATACCAAAACTTAGCAGTTTTAGTATTTAGGGTTTTTCTAGCTCTGGGTCAAACTAGGGTTTGACTTTCCTGGAGTTTCACCCAACCAAAAATATTGATCCAGGTCTCTAAAATTCGATTTTGATAAGGAGATAAATCCTATGTTGGGCTCACTCAAAAATTCTTCTTCTACAAGAAGACCTAATTTCCCACACAGAAAACTGAAAATGCTCGGAATCGAATTATGCTTTGACAGAAAGATGCACCCTTCAATGGAGAGTCAGCCTAGCCTTGTTTTTCTGATCAATTGTGGAGAGAGAACCAAAAAGTAAGAAGCCCTAGTTTCTGTAGCTACACAATGTCTTCTTTTCAGGGTGGCTCTGATACCATGTTAAATTTTCATATGCTTAGCTAAGACATCAGTATTTCATTTCATTTTTCATAACAAAAGCATATAAACAGGATCACTGAAAGATAAAAAAGCAAAACCATACAAAAGGAACACAAATATTTATCGTGGGAAAACCCTAATGGGAAAAACCCAGCAAATTCTTCCTCAATATAGATGCCCCAAAAAGATAAAAGATAAAACCAGCAAGGAGATCAAAGCCTGATCCTCCTCCTTCTCCAGCTACTTCTCTTCTCCACTAATGCACTACACAAGTGAGAGTGTGTCATAAATGAGGAGCACTAAACCTCTATTTATATTCATCCGTTCAATTAAGTTAACTCATCTGTCATGCAGGCTCGAGTTACACATGTAGGCTCAAGTAACCACACTGGGGTGCTAATGACCCACCTTTACAATTAGAGGGGACTGCCTCATGACTCTTATTAGTTCTTCCGATTAGGAGCATTGGGGTACAAATTAATACAAGTGGTTCTCCCGGTAGGACCATCGAGGACCATAAAGAAATACATATAGAATATTCTTCAAAGTTACAATATTTCAACACACTTTAGGTTAGATGCCCAGGGATGATACAATCCCACTGCAACATCACTACTCCCCCTTTCGAGGAAGGTTCTTCCGAACCTCACCAAGCTTGTCTTGAAAGTGTTTGAACTTTACTCGAGACAGAGGCTTCGTTAGCACATTAGCAACCAAACCATCATCATATAAATATTAAGTATGTGAATATTGAACTATCACCATCTGTATCTCCAGTATGTGAATACTGAAAGAATCATCATCTATATCTTCAGTATAGAAATACTGAAAGAATCATCATCTCTATATTCAGTATAGAAATACGAAATCACCATCATCTACTTCTACAGTGTGTAAATACTGAAACATCATCTATATCTTCGGTATGGGAATACTTAAACATCATCATCTACATCTTATCTCGTATGTAGAAATACCGGATTTCTATGTGTTACGATGGAACACAATGTTCTCTGTCATCACAACTCTGGTTATCACATAGAATCATGGTAGTGTCCAACTCTAGGTTGAATAATCCTGACATTAGCTTTTGAAGCCATATGGCTTCACAACTAGCAGAGTAAGCTACTATATATTCTGTTTTGGCTATGTTTAGAGCAACACTAAACTACTTTCTACTAAACCATGAAATCATAGCATATCCCAGAATATAACATCCACCTGTTGTACTATTTTTTCTATCTAAGATACTTCCAGCCCAATCTGCATCTGTATAGCCATACAATATATACTTATGCCTACCATCATAGTATAGACCAAAATCTATAGTCCTCATCACATGTTTTGCAGCTACCAAGTGAACCCATCTAGGTTGAACTAGATATTGACTTAAGGGTTTGACAGAAAAACAAATGTCTGGTCTAGTATTTGTTAAGTACATCAATGACCCAATGATCTGTCTGTAATGAGTCACATCCACTAACTCTAATGAGTCATTGGCTAATAACTTCAGGTTGGAGTCCATGGGTGTGGCCATGACTTTGCATTCCAACATATTGAATCTCTTCAATATCTCTACCACATACTTTCCCTAGTTGAGAAATATTTCTTCTGAACTTTGCCATACTTCCAGACCTAGAAAATAATAAATTAACCCAAGGTCTTTCATCTCAAATTATTCTGCTAGTTTCTTCTTGCTTTCCACAATCTGTTTCTCATTCCCTGTCAAGAATAAGTCATCCACATATAATAAAAGGATGACAGGTTCATCTTCTACAACCTTGAGATAAAGGTTAGGATCAGCTTTACTCTTGGTAAAGCCCATGCTCAACAGGAAACTATCTATTCTTCCATACCAAGCTCTGGGAGCTTGCGATAGGCCATAGAGGGCCTTCTTCAACTTGCATATGTGATTCCATCTATCTTCAACTTCAAATCCTTGTGACTATTTGATGTAAAAATCTTCCTTAATAATACCATTAAGGAAGGCTATTTTCACATCCATCTAGTGTAAGTCCCACTTCATCATGGATGCAAGTGCCATGATATCTCTAATCGAAGTATATCGTGTTACTAGGGAAAATATCTCTTCATAGTCAATTCCCTCTTTCTGAGAGAAACCTCTGGCAACAAATCTTGCTTTAAACTTCTCAATACTTTCGTCAGCTGCATGCTTTATTTTGTATATCCATTTGAAGGATACTATACTCTTTCCTTCTGGTTTGGGAACTGTATCCCAAACATCATCATAACATCTTTCATGAGTTCATCTTGTCAGGTCATCAGCATATCCTAGTCTTTTGCATTCAACCTTGAAGGTTGGAACCCACTTTACTCTTGGTAAAGTCTCGATCCATCATGAAGCTATCCATCATGTCGTACCATGTTGAACTCAGATATATTCTGTAGTCACTCCCCCTGAAGTGGAGTATCATCTTCCCTCTTCATTCTGTACAGGTGGTTCTATGCTTGATATATACTTGTCAATAGAGTATGTCATGTCATAGTCTATTCTTTCTGAGGCAAATCACAAACCTTGCTTTGTACACTTGTTCTTGTAGATCCATATGGAAGATACTATGTACTTCCCTTTATGTCTTGAAATCATATTATATACATCACTCCTCATGATTAATTGTTACTCTTTGATCATAGCATTCTTTTCTTCATCTTGAGTTATCTCTCGTACCCATGGTGGTCTTCATCCTTCGAGGTGGATCTACCACTCTCTGAAGCTCTTTCTTTCGTCATGGTGTCTCTGAACCTGGGAGCTTCAGATTCATGTTTATTCGAGTGAATCTTGAATTGTCATCACTTGTTCTTCATAACAAGTCTCATCCTTCTTTTCTTGCAGGAGGTTGTATAGGACCTTTCCTACAATTCATATGCACCAGTTGCATGGTTAGAACTATTTCATAAAACATATGCATAATGACAAATTTTTATGCATCATGCAACTATTTAGCCAATACAACATTCATCCATATCTCATAGAAACTTTTCTAGATTCCTTCCATCTCTACCAAGACAACATTGAGATTGTGCACTAATCCAATATGTCAGCAAAGAGGTTTCATTCTGGATAAGTAGCAATGGAGAGTTGTATAGCACCATGAGCTACTTACCCATCACATGCATATTAGTAGTATACAGTCATTAATGCAAACAATCTATCATGCATAACACATCAACTGAATATAATCAAATGCATAACAAAACAATATCATTAAATGGCAATTGAATACTTATCTTTTGTTTGTTTCGTGGGTATAATCCTTCTTGATCATTCTGCTTCATCATATTCTTCATTCATGAAATCATCATTTCTTATCCAAATGATAAGATGGATAAGAGGTTCTTTAGGAATTGATTTCTTCATATTCCTCATCGCTTGAGGGATCTTCTTTGAATGGAGAGAGCTTGATCTTCAATTGCTCCCATCTTCTTCTTCTTAGAGTCAGCTGAAATTAATCACTTCCTTCTGGCACACATTCCTCGCATGAATGAATCCCATGATCCTGGGAGGCCATTTAAGGTGGATATCACCACTTCTGCATTCTCCGCTTCTTCTTCTACTGCTTCAAGATGTTTTGCATTCTGGATCTTCACATTCTTCAACTGTTTTCTTGAAGCCATCTTCTGATTTATGTTCTTATCTTCAAATAGCTTGATCAAAGAATCAAACATCTTTGATGTCTTTAGGGAAGACACTTGTGGTACAAGTTGATCCGTGATTGAATCAACAATGATCTTCTTGGCCTTGATCAAGTTCTTCTTGTGTAAGGCTTTGAGCCTCATCTCCTTCTGGAACTGGAACCTCTCTACTCATGAAGGTGTCCAATTCATTTCCTTCAAAGAGATCAAATACTTCCATGCTTGGAATTTTTCAACTTCACCAATATTATCATCAAGCTGATGTGATAGATCACTTTGAAATTAGAATCTCAAATGCAAATAGCAAAGGATTAGATCTTACCGATTTGAGGTGTCCGTCCTGCTTCCGGAACTGGCTAATCTAGGGTTTGTCAAAGAAAACCTAATTTTAAAAACTTGGAATATTTCTGATATGATTTGATATAAATATATATCTCTTCAAATAGAGCTATCCAATGTACTCCTTTTCTGAAAACAGCGGAGGGAAGCTCCCGGAATAGGAAGCCCTAGTTTTCCAATTTCTTCTGCAGAAATGCCTGTCAGTATTTCTATGATATATCTGAAATTAATTATCCTCTATGTATAAAATTTCTCAATAAGGTAAATTAACATGTCTATGATCCAAATCCATAGGTTTCATCAGAATTTGTTTCACCAATTGGGATTTATTATCCTTTTCCCAAGGTGACCTGTTACAGGACTGTTCAGAACAGCGAAGTTGTATGGCCTACCACGTGTTAGTGTTTCCTCTTCTGGTTCTAAAATTTAGATCACAAAAAGTACAGTCCATGTAATTTTTGTAACATCTTCAGGAATTAAATTTGGACCTCTGTAGCCCAAGCTATAGCAATTTTCCCCAGATGTCCTGTTTAGGGATGAATTCTAGAAGAGGCTGGAACCATAAATTGGAGGGATCATATCTCCAAGAATATAGTGAATATGAGGCTAAATTTTGGACAAAGTGTACATACAGATTTTATATTTGGCCACTGAAATTTTCAAATCCTGAGACTTCGCCAATATCAAGATATAGTGAATGTACCAAAACTTAGCAGTTTTATTATTTAGGGTTTTTCTAGCTCGGGGTCAAACTAGGGTTTGACTTTCCCATAGTTTCACCCAACCAAAAATCTAGATCCAGGTCTCTAAACTTTGATTTTTATGAGGAGAGAAATCCTATGCCAGGCTCACTCAAAAATTCCTCTTCAGCAAGAAGGCCTAATTTCTTCCGGAGAGAGAGAGAGGGCTATTTTGCCTTGTGAAAGCTGTCCTATCTAGGGTGGCTCTGATACCATGTTAAATTTTCATATGATTTGCTAAGACATCAGTATTTCATTAAATTTTCATAACAAAAGAATATAAACAGGATCACTGAAAGAAACAACATCACAAGAACAACACAGATTTATCTTGGGAAAACCCCTAAGGGAAAAACCCAACAAAAGCTTTCTCAATATAGATGCCCCAAAAAGGTAAAAGATAAAACCAGCAAGGAGATCAAAGCCTGATCCTTCTCCTTCTCCTGCTACTCTTCTCTTCTCCACTAATACGCTACACAAGTGAGAGTGTGTGTTACAAATGAGGAGAGCTACACCTCTATGTATATTCATCCGTTCACTTCAATTACCTCATCCGACATGTAGGCTCAAGTTAATCATGTAGGCTCGAGTTACACATGTAGGCTCAAGTAACCACACTGGGGTGCTAATGACCCACCTTTACAATTAGAGGGGACAACCTCATGACTCTTATTAGTTCTTCCGATTAGAAGCATCAGGGTACAATATAATACAAGTGGTTCTCCCGGTAGGACCATCGGGGACCACAAAAAGATACATATAGAATATTCTTCGAAGTTACAATATTTCAACACTGGGCCTTTGTGACATGGTTCTTGGATGTGTTTTTCCCATGGTAAGATGTGAGTGTTGGGCATGCCTTTCTGACATGGTTGTTGGATGCGTTCCTCTCATGCTCATATGTAAGTGCGGGGCGGGCCATTCTAACTTAGGGCCAGATATAAGTGCTGAAGAAGACCTACATGGAGGCTAGGCCTACAACCAAGATGAAAAAGGGTTGGATCTATAGAAATTCCTATGGCGAGAAGAATCGAGAGATAGCACCAGTGATGATGACCCAGTGATGATCTAGATCGAGTGATGATGATCCAGCAGTGATGATCCAAATCGAGTGATGATCCAGATCCAGTAATGAAGATGACAAGAAATCAATGATGATCCTTTGGATACAGAGAAGAAGACCTATGCTGATAAATTGTGTCGAGAGAATACCTTCCTAGTTAAGAGGGAGTGTTGATGTATTTGTAACTTCGGAATGTATTCACTTGTATATCTTATATAATGTACCTCGATGTTTATTTTGGGAAGTATCTATAATGTAATTGAGTCATATCATGCCCCGATGTTCCTATCAGGAGATTCAATAATGTAAACAAGTCATGTAAAGTCATTGAGGGTAACCCTTCCTATTGATCAAGGGTTAAAGTCCCCGCAGTGGTGGGGGCCTAGGGTTATTAGACTCTCCTAGAGAAGTTGGCCGTAGTGAGTTATTGTCAAGTT
This sequence comes from Pseudotsuga menziesii, assembly GCA_001517045.1. Lineage (NCBI taxonomy): Eukaryota > Viridiplantae > Streptophyta > Pinopsida > Pinales > Pinaceae > Pseudotsuga > Pseudotsuga menziesii. The sequence continues at coordinate 231,467 of LPNX010236822.1, forward strand.
GGGAATTAGTATAAATAGAGAGTGAGTATCTCTATTTATCACACATTCACTCACACTCAGTTGTAGTAGATAACTGATATAGAAGAAGTTGTTGGGACAAGAGAGAGAGAGAAAGATAGACTACTACTGTCAAGAGATCATCTTACTATTTTTGGGTTTTGCTTTTGGCACTGATTCTATCTCTGAGGAAGTTGCAATGTTTTCTCCTTTATGGTTTCCCCACGGAAAATATTTGTGTCTATTGTCTCTTGTGTTTGATTGTTGTGCTTGTTATTCTCAGAGTTAAAGATCCTAAGATAATGCTATCTTGAATGATAAAAATCTAACACAACTGAAAATGGGCCTTTTAACCAAAATTCAAATTCCATGTCATCATGTGTTAGAGAATGAAATTGTTTTAAATTTGAAATACCATATAGGTCTTAAAAAAAAAATTAATATAAATTTAGGGATATGTATCATTAAAAAAATACCTTTTTTGTTAGTATTTTCGACATATCTCCTTGTATTTTTACTCAAATTTCGATCGGGAGAGCTCCCTGGAAGAGAAATTAAATTCAACATCCAATGATTTCTCATTAAAAATACTTTTGACAAACCCCACTACCCCAAAAACAAGAAATTAAACTTTGCGTCTTATTTTGCTACCATATCAACGCCATGTTTGGCTTCATCATTAACGACATGTCTTGCATCGTTTTTAATGCCTAGTTTCACATCTCTCATTTTTTGGTCATTAATTTAGTCATTTTTAGTAATTTTATATACGAATTTTGGTCATTTTTTTTGGTCACTTATCTCTCACTGTTTGGTCACTTATCTCTTATTTTTTGGTTACTAATTTAGTTGTTTTTAACCGATATTATAATATCATTAGGGCATGGAGGAATCGAACCACCAACCTTCTGCTTGTAAGGAAGACGCTCTTCCATTGAGCTAGCACCCTTTAGGAATTTGGGAACCTAACTTACAGATTCCTCTATAATGATAAAAAAGATCAATACAGAACTTTGAGTATCTAATGGTCAGCAAAGGATGATAGAATGTATAAGTTCATAATATATGATCAAGCAGGTTATGAAATCCATAAACCTTTTCTAGAAATTTTGAACAAAACTCAAGAAATATTGATGGAAATAGCTGTTGTATGATGACCTGTAGATCAATATGGTTCTCTATCCAATCTCTCTCATGGTTGTTGCACTTTCAAATTGATCTTGGAAAAAAACAATTCCTACCTATGTGGTGACTCAGCACCATAGTGCATTCAATGTAAGAGCAAGGTAGATATTCAGAGGGTGATACTTATGGTAATTGAATTAATATCCATGCAAAGCTTCTTATATCACATCATGCACCCAAAACACAACTTGCACAAAAAAATGAATGGATCCACGTACAACTATAATTAACTTGCATTTATAACACTTTAGATGTACATGGGATCATATGTACCTACCCTTGACAAATATAATAAAAAAGTGAATGTTGACACCAATTCATGGATAATTTCATGATAAAGGCAAGGATATAAGTAGTCTTGATCTTCCTGAGCATCCCCGAGAAGGATATAAATTTAAAAACCTAAAGGCCAAATCCTGACTTAATTCATCCAAAAATAATTTGAAAGCTAAGCCTCCCATAGTATGATGAGTCATGATTTATAATTAAACAACACCACAGACTTCCATATATCTGAAAAATATTTTGTTAACTATAGCTGGAAACCTATTGTTTATAGCATTTAGGGCCGAAGATGAATGTGTGATAAAAAGGCAATGAGTTTGATATTGTCCCCCAAAAAACATCCTTTTCCTACACAACCTTAAATAACTAACAAGAAATACCTATATCAACCGAAGACACGATTACCCATGGAAAAACAAATTTCAAACAAGGAAAGCAAAAGAAAAATGGTTTTAGATTTTTCAAATTAAATAACGAATAACCAAAATTTTTTTGAGTTCATGAACATCTCCCACAAAATGACTAAAGAGTTGACAGCTTAAACATAATACATTTTGGAGGGGCGATGCTATCCCTTGGGTAGATTTCAAAGAGATATCAACTTAACTAGAGGTTGCATCAGTTGTAATATTTATCTCACTTGTGTGATCCATGAAACTGCATCTAATCCATTGTATCGCCTACTTCATAGTGGCAACTTGAAAAAGAACTTTTGCATGAGAAATTCAATCAAACGAATATTACAATAGGGAAATTTAATCCTCCAATTCTTGAAGCTAGGAAATCACCCCCAACTTCTTCCAAAATGCTTGGTGATCATTTCCACACAAAAAAATGAATTACTCCAGATACAATAGCCATTAAGTTAACTAGGAGTGCATAGGATATAAGTGATACTCCACAAATAAAAAAAACCAAGAGCATCTAACCGAAGTCATGGACAATTCACCTCCATGATAAGGAAAGGAAATAAATAAAACAAAAACCCATGCTAAGTATAGTTTCATCATAAATATAGAGGATAAGGAATTAAATACATACAACTGAAACTAAATGGTTGTCCAAGCATCCTAAAACCTATCATCCTGGGTGCTTGGTGTATATGGAGGCATAAGCCTCATAATAGGAATCTAAGAATCCTAAAAACTTATCATCCTAGATGCTTGGTGTATATGGAGGCGTAGTGTATATGAAGGTGTAAGCCTCCAGAGTCCATATACAATAGCTATTAACTGAGGCATTTTTACAATAGCTTCCTTAGACAATAAATAGAAAATAAAATGCTCGAAAAAGAGAACATTTATTAATGGAATGGAAATGTATAAACAGGAAAATATGTAAATGAAGAAATTCATAGACTAGGAAAATTTTTGGATCAGAATTCTGGAGCACATTGCTTAATGGATTCCTAGGTAGCTGGGTACAAATAGAGGAGGGAAAGGTACATATACAAGATGCATTCACCCACCAAATTAGGATGCAATAGGATCTCTCCATAGAACTGAAGCAGTGTGAGGTGTAGACATACATGATGCACACACCCACTAAATGAGAGTACACTAAGAATTGAACGTGGACCCATAGTGATACCCCAATGCATTTAAATCCCATAGAATAGGAATTCTACACATATCACAACCACCTCCATTGTTGGGCTTTATCATTATAACTTGGTGTTTAAACCTGGGTTTTTTTTAAAGATTTATTTACAGGAACAGTTTGGTAAATAAATCATACATGTGTTAACAAGAAAGGGGTATTTACAAGGTTTGGTTCCCATTGTGGAAAGCACCCCCATTTTACTCGTTGTTTACTTACCTTTCAACCAACCAGTATGCTTCAATTTATTTTTCCAATCATGGTTTCAATTTTCTGATGTTCAAGAATTTTTTTGGTGCCACACTCAATCATGTGTGTTGAACCCCTCACAAATATGGCCTAACAAGAAAACCAATCAAACCATGGTCCATTGGTAGGGTCATCATTCATATTACTCTTGTTTCTGCACATTCTACTCAATAATCAACATGGTCCCACACAAGATCCATTAGTACCCTTATGACAACATCAACAAAAATATTCCTGGTGTCTACTCTTATATGTGTACTAATCCAATGTAGATTCATTACTTATTGGGTTTGATCATAATGCAAGGGATCTTGTGTAGTATAAATTCAGATTATAGCTTTATTACATTGTACTTTAGTCTTTTCACTTCCAATTACATAATATAAACAATAAAAATGATATATAATATCTCAAATAAAACATGTGAAAGGATCCAAATGGACCCATTCCACCCTCAAAACACTGCTTCAGACAAATTTTGAAGTCCCACATCTTTGTTACATACATGACTATACACAACTTCCTTTAGTAAAATCATCATTACAAGAGGATAGGATTCATAAATCCTCTGAGCAGTACAACATAGTTTCCTGCTTTGCAAAATGAAGTCAATATGTGACCAGGTAGAATGGAGAACACTTTCACTGTTCCTGAACCATCTGTGAATAAATGTTCCATAAGAGAGTATCCTAAAGGATAATACATAGGTACACAAAAATGACTGAAATAGTTGAGCATAATTTGTCACCAATGACTTCAGTAGCACCATATTTATTATTCCCGTATCTGCATTGGAAGTAGGAAATCAACACTACTGAGAAGAAATTGTTCATAACAAGCAATTAAATGAATAGAATACAATTTGCAAATACAAAATATGAACACAATCAATCCTTCATCGAGGTACACAGAAAGAAGCTAGCATTTCTAACAAAACACAACAAAATCAAAATCAGAATTTCCATCTCAATCCACAACTTTCGTAATCCATTGGAAGGCACCACATTAAATTTCAAATGTCGAAAGGACATTTTAATAAATACTAAAAAGAGAAAAAAAATAGGACCACTAGCAATATTGGTCCAAATGCAATGTCAAAATGCCTTTTAAATGCAAATAATTTTATAGATTTGTAAGGGACTGATGAGTCTAAAAAATGATAGAGAGGCTAGAATGTTACCAAATTATTGATTCAATGCATCTATGAAATTGAAGATACCTTTCGTTAGGATAACTTCTGGATGGCTCCACAAATACTCTTTGCTTCTTACAAAAGAGGAAATCTTCTGTGTCCAAAACATATGAATCCTGTTTTACATGCACAAGTATATTAGCCAAAAACTTGATTGATTATTTAATATAAATTTCTTTGGTATTTACTATTATGTAATGACAACTCAAGATAAAGACTTTTCTCCTGAATAAACTTCTTTGGTGGCATCAAATTCACATTGCACAATGCAAACCTTAGACGTGTCACATGATATTTTATGATCAAGCCCATTAACTATTTCAACACCATCCATCACCTTAGACATCATAAAAAAATCGTTTCCATTGGCATACTTGCGAATGTTTCTGAAGGATACCACTATCTACTATGAATCTACTCTCAAAAATAACAAGTTGCAGACATGAAGCAGACTTTGATACAATTTAGTTTTATAAGTATAGAAAGAGACACAACACCTTGAAAGGAAGAAGTGGTTCCTTTACTTCGTGTAATTATCTGTTGCAAGAACTTCATTATACAAATAACTTGAGAAGGTAGGTTCCAGTGCGTTAGGAATGACTTCAAGCTTTTCAAGCCCTTCCATTAGTTGAATCATCAAGCAGTAAGGATTAGATGATTTCACGAAAACAAAATAAAATTCACTATCTTAAATGACACAAGTACAAACATGTCTTCCACTCTCAGAAAGTTGTTGCTTCAAAAAGCAGAGAATTTCACTAAAATTTAGCAATCTTGACTACAATACTGCAGACTAGTTGAAAACTTACAAATTCAAATCGATAAATATTTTCACCATGTAGTAACATGCAAGCATTCACATGGTAAATTAATCAAAAAAACTTGAAGGTGATCTTGATCTCTCATACAATTCTAACATAAACAACTTGTTTGCCATATCATTTGACGCAATTATTTGGAGTTGCAACCAAAATGCTTAATTTAGCAATGGAAATACTTCAACTGCTGACACAGATTAACATAAAAAATCATACCAAACAATATATTTTCCCAACTACACCTGCTTTATAAGTTTGAAAATTAATTTATCCAATGTAAATAAAATATATGACTTTCTTCCAATGATTGCGTGACATTCATTCTCAAACTTGGCATTTTCAACTGATCCATCAAACAAACTGTATAATGCACTCATAAATATGGATTTCACATATGCCAACAATCCTTGTATTAAACATTTCTCAAACATCAAAAAGAAACAAAAAAAAGAAAAAACGAGACCATGGGTGTTAGATAATATGCAATGTTTCAAGGCATTTTCAAAAAACTCACTTTACATACAAATTAGGGGGTTTTGTATCCTTTACATTCTTCCAATTCAACTTTGCAGTTAATGCATTCTTCTTTGCAAAGAGTATTCATTCATATAAGGTCTTCAACAAGATTCATTGAGTACAAAACCAATTATTCCTAGTCAATGAAGAATACATTAAGAAATTAGTGAAGGAAAATACCTGATGCAGCCTAAAAAGCACATAAAAAGTATCATTTCCATAGAAAACAAGACCCTTCTTTCATATGCTTGAATTAGTAGAATAGACATGCTCTGACAAAGGCTTGGACATGACCAAAATACGATCCTATAATGAAAATGAATTGCCCTCTTCAGCATCAAGTGCATCGGTAGTTTCTCCAACCTCACCTTCACTTTCTACTTTCCCCTCATTGTCTTCATGATCAATGTATTCTTCGTTATCTTCATGTGAGCATCCATCACCATTTCCAAACTCACTTCTTGAAATATATTCACCACCATCAGAAGCATTCTCACTATCATCAACTGATTTAGGCACACTCTCTTCTCCATCTTCACCATCATTCTCTACCACTCCATAGTTAACCTCTTCATTCTTTTCCTACCTACTTGTATAAATTTTGCTTTCAATCATTTCATTCCCTTGTAGGATAGCATTCTTACCAGAGACAAGGTCACCAACACTATAACAATGCACATTTTATGCATCCTCCACCAGAGAAGGTGGAGACAGAGTAGGGGACAATTCATCTTCTTCCATTTCAACTTTCCATCTACCCTGCACTACTTCATGATTATTAGACCTTTGATGAAGGGAATCTGATTTACAATCGGTAGCCCCGCATTCCCTTTCAAATGGTGCCAATGCCCTGTCACTTTCCTGTAACATATTGGAAACCACAATAAGGGTTTAGAAATATAAGATTCAAATGTATCTAAATTACAAATTACACTCTGAACCCAAACTTCCTTTCCAATGATAGTGATTCCCTGTCACTTTCTTGTACCAAATTGGAAACCAAAAAGCAATACTAAATAAAAAGAATAAGTCTATCTTAATGAGGAAAATCAAAGGAGGTTTCATAGAAAAGTTCCAAACATATGTTTGTACTGCTATGATGCAAAAGAGTCAAACTTAGAAGCCAGAAACAATGCAGATGGAAAAGAGAATTGCATGGCAGATAATGATGGGTAAAAAGTTGGAAAGATGAGCCAAAGGATTCTCCAGAAGAACTTAAAGGACATAAATACTCTGCAAAAGAATTTAGATAACAACTTAGAGAAAAACTAAATTGATAAAATTGTTAGTACCATGTTACAACAAGAACTTATCCAGGTGAGAATAAATTAGGAAGGAAATTACATGAGTATCCAACCAATAACTAAAATTGTTCAATGAGACTTGGAAAAATCAGTGAAATCGAAGTGCCTAGGGCATATCCTTCCTAATAAAGGAAAATAGAAGTAAATAAAAGGCATAATATCTTAACAAAATGGAGTTAGATCCATAATGGAAAAACCATATGCAATAGTGTATGGCCCTAAAGGAGAAGACTGGAATATAATAGCTAGCATTAATGTGTTTGAGCTTGAGAAGGAGCCTGTATATTGGTCTCTCCCTGTGAATTCGCCGACATTAAAACTTAGAATTCATCACAGCAATGACCATGACTAAGAGGAGTCAGGTGGGAACAAATATAAATTAATATGGAACTACTTAAGATATCCAATCGCTTAAAAAACAAATTAGGTCAATATTGAATTTCTGAAACAGATTAATGCAGTATTCTTAAAAGTTAAAACAATAAAAGAAAAATTAGAGAACAAAACCAAGAACTAAGTAATTTTAAGCAGCATGTTTAGAAACCCTACCTTATAAAAGACTGCATTACATTAGCATAAAAACCAACAATATGACAGATAAATATAAATATGCAGTTTGATACATGAGACACAACATCCGAATGGCGAAAAAGAATAGGACAAGTCAAAATGGAATTTCTTGGAAATATGCACTGCATTCCATATGGGAAACCATGTTTACATTCATACTGGAGAATTTGGGAAATGGAAGACAATGGAAGCATTATTCTTGGGACAATATTCAATTTCAGAAGCATCTGAAAAATTACTTCAGAGAATGCTAGCATTGCAATTTGATAATGTTTCTATTAAGAACAAAAAAAGGAAAAATGAACATGTTGCAGATGCAACAAACTTGGGAGACTTCGGAGGCCTTGATTGGAGTGGAGGGAAAGCATAAAAATCGTTCGATATCTAGCTCCTCTTTTCAATCCTGTAATGGACTTAATACTACAACTTCAGAGGCTCATAATGAAGTGGTTAATCCATGTATTTGTTGCTTTCAATGTGAAATCACTTATCAGATATTCAAACAGAAATATCGGAATCCTCTTTGAAAAGAAAGAAAGAGAGCATAAATAATATTTCATATGAAACAAATAATCAAGAGGGATATGGATTAGTTGAAGTTGTACCTTTAGGAGAAAAATTATTCACAATTACCATCCCCCACCTAGAGTACATTGTCCAAAGTTCACCTGACGGTAGTGATGGTTTCGTTCAAATAAAAGAAAATTTCAGTGCACTGAAACTCATTGCATATAATTTTGTTTTGCAAGCACTACATCTTCAGGGTGATCATAATTGGGAACATGAAGTTATCCTTACAAATCTTTGTGAATCACTAAATATTACCAATGAGGAACATTCTATTGAGCCGAGAAGCATAACACGAGATCATTTTGATTGAACAATCATTTGTTTTTCTATTAAACAACGACTATATAGGACACAAATTGTTGAAATATGGGCTAGTTTTAATGTTGTTGAGTAAGTTGAATGACTACAATAGTTATCTCTACTTATGCAATTTTGCAGTATGTGTTGGTACTAGAATTTTCCATGCAACAATTTGATAGATTTCAGCAGCAAGCATGTAAAAGGGATCATGATTCTTGCTCTCGAAAATTCCACTAGAATTTTTTCCAAGCCCCAAATGTTCATGCCAACTTCAATGGTCAAACATTCATCCTCAGCTACAACTCTTACTAAGATATGTAAAAAATGCAATAGTGAAGCCTTGGCAAAAAATTCCTTCTGTATTGGCTATCTTTGCAGTTGAAGCTTCCTGTACTCTGACGGAACCTACAAACAATCATTACCCGGTCATCAATCATTTACTTATGCATGCTCCTGCAATGGTCCTTGAGAGTATACCTCTTTTTCGTTCAATTTTTTGGATGGGTTCAGTCCATTTTCAGAGTGATCAAGCATGGATACTTCGTCTTCTAAAAGCTGGATTGAATTCCTTTGAGGGTTCTTAGATATATCGCCAAAAATTTGTTCTTGAGGTTCTGTTAAGTTTTTATGGTTTGTCTCTTACATACTTCCAAAACAAGTTGTTTGTGCTTCAAGTAATGAAGAAGGAAGTTAAAAGTAAAACACTTGCACAATAGATTCACTTGGTTTAGCATGCAGGCTTATTTTTATGGCTTTTCTCTGTTGTTTCAAATTATGCTCAAACAAAATCAGGCGAATTTGGTACATGTATTCCTTTTGGGTTGAATATCATAGTAGAGATGATTCAATATTTTCTATCACGGAGATGTATCATTCAGTGGTTGCTTACAAATGGACTTGAACAACTATCACAAATTGCATCCCATTTGCATTGGTTCTTTTCTATGATTCAACTTTTTCCAGGTGAAGAAAATTCATTCATCAAATACATTCTCAGTATTCTCATATATGCAATTTGCCTATCTCAGCAACAAAAAAATTATCAAACACGATTTTTCTTATCCTTTTGAAGTTTATTTGAGGTCATACAATTCATTGAGCGTAGACATCCTGATATTAATTCTAGGGATATGATTGAACTTGGATTGAAGTTTGTTCTTTCTAGTTCACCACCCGTAGTCAGGACAGTTACAGATAAATTAAATCTATTAAAACTAGGGATGTGGCCTGTTTCTAGTGCCTTGAAAATGCATTCCCTTTCAAACTTCAAAGGAAAAACACCAGTTGACAGGCAGTGGGATTCACTGAAAGATCAAGAATTTCAAGATGTGTTGATGGGGAAGTTGATGTGTTGGTTAGTAGCATATGTCATCCTTGGAATGATTTCTAGGACAACCAACTTTCTAGAGAGAACTAATAGGGCATCCTTATTTTCTTTACTTGAATATTTAAATACATCAAGGTGCCTTTTTGAAATGCATCTAGATTCTGATATTGACAAGGGTTTGGCCCAGTTGATATTATATCTTCACAGTTTTGTTGGAGTGCACTACATAGAGATTTCATCTATTGTCACTGCTATCTGTTTACTTTTTTTGCTAGATGGCACAGATCTCATTGATGGAACCTCTTCCCATGGCACATTTTAGAGCCTGTTGATTCTTCTTTTGTCATAGGTTTCATGTCCAGTAGAGGAAAATGGTTCCTGGCATTGGTCATTTAACAGTCCTTGGAGAGACTTATCTTCACAAAAATTAGATGTGAAAAAATTATATGAATATGAAATTTGTCAGGTTCTGTTGATAAATTTTGAGAATTTTCCATCAAGTACAACACCAAATTTTCAGTTTAGCACCCGGAGGAAAAATTTGGATTCGAAAGTTACTTCACGTCATTTGGCAACAAAATTGTCCGATAAACTTGATGCTTTAAAGATGGAAATATGGAAAATTATATCTAAAAAACAAAATATTGAAGTTTTCCAAGACTTTGTTTCTAAATGAAGGGGGATATGCATATTCTTCTTAGAATAAAGAATATTCTACCAAGGAAGAAGAAAATGAGACACCGTGTGTTGATGTATTTGTAACTTAGGAATGTATTCATCTATGTATCTTATGTATTGTAACTCGATGTTTATTCCGGGACATATCTATTATGTATTTGAGTCATGTTGTCATTCCTCAATGTTCCGATCGGGAGGATCAATAATGTAAACAAGTCATGTCAAGTCATGGTGGGTAACCCTCCGACTGTCTAAGTGTTAAAGTCCCCGCAGTTCAAGGGCACTGGGGTTATTAGACTCTCCTAGTAGAGGTCGGCCGTAGTAGGGTTTTAGTCATGTTGAGATTAGTATAAATAGAGAACTGGAGTCTCTATTTATTACACAAGTCATACACACTCAAGTGTAGTGCATAGTTGAGGAAGGAGAAGACACTGGGGCTAGACAAGAAGAAGATTACTGCTGTTGGGAGATCACTTACTGTTTTGGGGATTTTACTATTTTGGTGCTAATTCTATCTCTGAGGAAGTTGTGGGGTTTTCTCCTTTATGGTTTCCCCAAGGAAAAACACTTTGTTCATTGTCTCTTGTGTTTGATTGTTGTACGTGTTATTCTCTCAGTTAAAGATCATAATAATGCTAGCTTAATGTTGAAAAACTAACATGGTATCAGAGCTAACCTGAGAAGAAGACACTGTGCAGCTGCGGGAACTAGGGATTCCTAGTTTGTGGATCTTCCTCCACAGATTTTCAACAAATGTAAGGTGGAATAACTCTCCTCCTTAGGGCTCATCTTTCTATCGAAGCATAATGCAATTCTGAGGTTTTTCAGTTTTGGACCTGTCACTACTGCCAGAAATTAGGGCTTTTCATAGAAGAGGAATTTTTTAGTGGGCCTAGGCTTGGATTGATATCCTCCCGAAAATCTAAGTTAGGGACAAATTTCAAGGAATTTGGGTAGACAGAACTCCGGAAAAGAAAAACCCTAATTTGCTCCTGAACCAGCTTTGCAGGATTTCAGCTCAAGTTTCAGATCCGACATTTTGACCTAGTAAGATCTAAGATCTCTTGTATTTCCATTTGATATTCTCATTTTAAAGATGTCTCATCATACCAAGCTTGATGAAAAGCTTGAGGGAGCTGATAACTTCTGAGCCCGGAAGTATAGGATCTCCCTAGTCCTGGAAGAGAATGAACTAGACTCCTACATTCATGAGGAGGTTCCAGTTCTAGAGGGAGATGAGGCAAAGGCCTTACATAAGAAGAAGATGGTTATGGAAAAGAGAATCATTGCTGATTCTATCAAGGATCACCTTATTCCACAAGTGTCCTCTCTTAAGACATCTAAAGCCATGTTTGATGCCCTAACCAAATTGTTTGAAGGAAAGAACATAAACCGAAAGATGACTCTGACAAATCAAATGAAGAATGTGAAGATTCAAAATGCAGAGACCATCCAGTCTTACTTCACAAGGGTTTCTTAGATCAAGGAACAATTAGAAGCTATAGATGAAGACGTGGAGAATGCAGAGAGTGTGATGACAACACTAAATGGCCTTCCTAGGTCATGGGATGCTTTCATCCAAGGAATCTGTGCTAGAAAGAAGTTAGTCAAATTCAGCAGACTATGGGAAGAATTTTCTCAAGAAGAAGCATGGATAGCAGCTCGAGAAGAGAAGATGGGAAGTGAAGACCAAGCTCTCACAGCCCACTCCAAGAAAAGCAGAAGAAGACCTCATTACTCCAAAGGTAAGGATTCTCATCTCAGAGAGAACAATAGAAGAGACATATCAAAATTAAGATGTTATACATGTGATGAAAGAGGACACTTTACAAAAGACTACCCTAAGAACAAGGACCACTCTGATAAGAAGAAGGGGAACAAAAGAAGACATCATGCTCATGCTGCAGAGGATGATGAACCATCCAAGAAGAGATCCAGATATGAAAGTGAAGATTCTTCAAGCGAGGATGAATATGTTCTGATCTCTACTCTCATAGGTAACATTTCTCATGGAAGTGATGATTAGATTATAGATAGTGGGGCTTCCAAACACATGACTAGATTCAAGGAATCCTTTTTGAGACTGTTAGAACATGAATCACCTCACAAGGTGAAGCTAGGAGATGAATACCAACATCCAATAAAAGGTAGTGGGGAATCTTCATATAAACTAGACTCTGGTAAGTCTCTAACAATGAAAGAAGTATTGTTTGTTCCAGGACTCAAGAAGAACCTTCTCTCCATATCAGCATTGGATGCAAAAGGGATGCGGGTTTCATTCATAGATGGTCAAGTCATCATGTGGCCAAAAGGTAAGACTATAAATGATGCAATAGTAATTGGAGAACAAGAAGGAGGGTTTTACAAATTGAAGGGCCATCCAGAACAAGCCTTGGTACATGACACAGTAGACCCAAATGAACTTTGGTATAGAAGGATTGCACATGTGCATTACAGAGCACTACCTATTGCAAGCAAAGTTGTTGAAGGTCTTCCAGAATTCCAAGCAAAACATGATGGAGTTTGCAAAGGATGTCTGAAAGGGAAGAATACAAAGAAGACATTTCCCAGCAGCGAAAGCAAAGCCAAAGGCATACTAGAAATCATCCACTCCGATGTATGCGGTCCTATGTCATCAAACTCACTAAGCGAGTATGCATACTATGTTTCTTTTATTGATGATTTTTCTAGAAAGACATGGGTTTACTTTATGAAGAACAAAGAAGAAGTATTCAGTAAGTTCAAGGAATTCAAAGCCTTGATCGAGAACCATACTGAAAACGGGATCAAAACCATTCGATCAGATAATGGTGGAGAATTCACTTCTAATGAATTCAAAGAGTTATGCAAAGAATCAGGGATTAAGAGGGAGTTGTCCACTCCTTATAATCCACAACAGAATGGGATTGCGGAACGGAATAATAGAACCATCATGGAAGCTGCAAGAGCAATGCTTCATGATCAAGATATTCCTATGCATCTTTGGGCTGAAGCTACCAAAACAACGGTGTATGTACAAAACCGTACTCCACATAGAGTACTCGAGAACAAGACTCCTAAAGAAGTCTTCTCCGACAAGAAACCAGAAGTTAGCCATCTCAAAATATTCGGTTGTCCTGTGTACATACACATTCCAAAAGAGAAGAGAACAAAATTAGATCCTTCAGGAAAGAAGGGCATATTTGTGGGATACTCTAAAAGCTCAAAGGATTACAGAATCTATTTCCCAGGATACAAGAAGATTGACATTTGTAGGGATGTGACATTTGATGAAGACACAGCTTACAACAAATCCAGAAAGAGACCTGCTAAAGAACCTGAAGAAGTAGAAGCATAAGTACCCAGAATTCATGACACAACCATGAACGAAGAAGATCAAGAAGAATATTGAGATTTCAAGGAACCACAAAGACCTGTAGATCCACCTCTAGTGAAGAATCCTCATAAGAGGAAACCTACTTGGGTATGTGAACTTATCCAAGGTGCGAAAAAATATGGGGCTCCAGAAGAGAATCACAAAGAAAGAAAGAGAACTAGATCCTACTCCAGGTATGTAGCTTTACTATGTGATTTCATTGATAAAGAACCTTCCAGTTATGAAGAAGCAGCATAACGGAAATAATGGAAGGATGCTATGATTGAAGAATATCAATCGATCATGAAGAATGATGTTTGGGATGTTGTCCCAAGACCAGAAGGGAAGTCAGTTGTAACTTCCAAATGGATCTACAAGATCAAACATGCTGCAGATGGTAGCATTCAAAAGTATAAGGCAAGATTTGTAGCTTGAGGTTTCTCTTAGAAAGAAGGAATAGACTATGAAGAAACCTTTGGACCTGTAGCCAGATACACTTCCATCAGATCAGTACTTGCTCTAGCTGCAGTGATGAAATGGAAGATACACCAAATGGATGTCAAGACTACTTTCTTGAATGGTGTAGTGGAAGAGGAAGTGTATGTGGAACAACCACTTGGTTTTGAGACACATAATAGAGAGTCTCATGTATGCAGATTGAAGAAAGCCCTGTACAGTTTGAAATAGGAACCTAGGACCTGGTACAATAGAATTGATAGCTTTGGGATTTACCAAGAATAAAGAAGATTCCAACCTTTACTATAAGGTTGAGGATGGCAACCCAATGATGCTTCTACTATATGTATATGATCTATTTGTGACAGGTACGGATGGGTTGATTGCTGATATGAAGAGAAAGATTGCTGCTGAGTTCGAAATGAAGGACTTAGGGATGATGCATTACTTTCTAGGTATGGAGGTGTGGCAGAGTATAGATGGAATCTTCCTTGGACAAGCAAAGTATGTAGTAGAGATCCTGAAGAGGTTTGGGATGATGGACTGCAAGGCTATGACCACACCTACGGCATTGAAATTGAAGCTATTGAGTGATGCTTCATCAGAGTCAGTTGATGCTACGATGTATCATCAGATGATTGGGTCATTAATGTACCTGACGAACATGAGACCAGACATTTTCTTTGCTGTGAACACCTTGAGCCAGTTCTTGACAAATCCGAGAAGTGTTCACTTGATTTCCGCAAAGTATATTCTGAGATACCTGAAGGGTACATTTGATTATGGGCTCAAGTACGATGCGAATAAAAAGATTAACCTAGAAGGTTATGTTGATTCAGATTGGGTAGGAAATGCCATCGACATGAAGAGTACTTCAGGACATTGCTTCAGTATGGGATCAGGTGTGATCTCTTGGTTTAGCAGGAAGCAATCATGTGTGGCACAGAGTACAGCTGAAGTAGAGTATGTCACAGCTTGTTCATCTAGTTGTGAGGAAGTATGGCTATGGAAGCTACTGTTTGATATATTTGATCTCTAGTTGGATGCTACTTATTTACATTGTGACAACCAGAGTTGCGTGAAGTTGTCATAGAATACAGTGTTCCAAGACAAGTCAAAGCATATTGAGATCAAGTATCACTATATCAGGGATATGGTGTAGAGGGGAGCAGTGAAGCTCCAGTATGTTGCAACGGAGGAAC
Organism: Pseudotsuga menziesii; assembly: GCA_001517045.1. Classification (NCBI taxonomy): domain Eukaryota; kingdom Viridiplantae; phylum Streptophyta; class Pinopsida; order Pinales; family Pinaceae; genus Pseudotsuga; species Pseudotsuga menziesii. The sequence continues at coordinate 247,070 of LPNX010236822.1, forward strand.
AGATAGCTGATGTATTGATGAAGCCATTGGGAAGGCTGAAATTCAAGTACTTCAAGGAGAAGCTTGGTGTTCTCCAGATTGAGGTTTCCTCCAAGAGAAAGTGATGAGACCCATATCCAGTTTGACATGGTGAAAGGATTGGTTCCTTCCATGTCAGATGTGAGTGTTGGCCGTTTCGACGAGTAGGTCGGATGTAAGGGAAACTGCCATTCTCTAGGAGAATGGAGGCACCTGGTCAGTTACCAGGTAGCTCAGTCAAGGAGGACTGGGGGCCATTCTGATATGATTGCTGAGATTTGTTCCCTCATGATAAGATATGAGTGCATATCCCTTCCATCAGTAATGGGATGTGTTCCGTCACTAGGTGGATGTAAGTGCATAGCCATTCTTCGCATCATGTGTTGATCAGATGTAAGTGCTGAGCCATTCTTCGCATCATGTGTTGATCAGATGTAAGTGTTGTGCTATTCTTCACATCATGTGTTGATCAGATGTAAGTGGAGTGCCATTCTTTGCATCATGTGTTGATCATATGTAAGTGCAGTATCTATCTTCGCATCATGTGTTGATCAGATAGAGATGTTGAAGCCATTCTTCGTATCATGTGTTGATCAAATGTAAGTGCTGGGATTTTCTGATATGATTATAGGATTAGTTCCTACATGATCAAATGTGAGTGCTGGGCATGCCTTTCTGATGAGTAGGTTAGATGTAAGTGCTGGGCATGCCATCCTTCGTATCATGTGTTGATCAGATATAAGTGCTGGAAAATACCTACATGGAGGCTAGGCCTACAACCAGCATGAAAAAGGGCTGGCTCTGTAGAAATTCCTATGACAAGAAGAATCATGAGATATCACTTGTGATGATCCAGATCCAGTGATGATAGCCAGTGATGATCCATATCTAGTGATGATAACCAGTGATGATCCAGATCGAATGATGAACTAGATCTAGTGATGATGTCCCATGATGATCTAGATCGAGAGATGATCCAGATCCGATGATGAAGATGACTTGAAGACTCAGAAGACTTGAGATGTAGAAGACAAGATGATCCAGCTGATACAGAGAAGAAGACCAGTGCTGAAAATTGTGTCGAAAGAATACCTTCGTAGTTAAGAGGGAGTGTTGATGTATTTATAACTTCGGAATGTATTCATCTATGTATCTTATGTATTGTAACCCAATGTTTATTTCGGGATATATCTATTATGTATTTGAGTCATGTTGTCATGCCCCAATGTTCCGATCGGGAGGATCAATAATGTAAACAAGTCATGTCAAGTCATGGTGGGTAACCCTCCGATTGTCTAAGTGTTAAATTCCCCGCAGTTCTGGGGCACTAGTGTTATTAAACTCTCCTAGTAGAGGTCATCCCTAGTAGGGTTTTAGTCATGTCGAGATTAGTATAAATAGAGAACTAGAGTCTCTATTGATTACACAATTCATACACACTCAAGTGTAGGGCATAGTTGAGGAAGGAGAAGACACTGGGTCTAGACAAGAAAAAGATTATTGTTGTTGGGAGATCACTTACTCTTTCAAGGATTTTACTATTTTGGTGCTGATTCTATGTCTGAGGAAGTTGCAGGGTTTTCTCCTTCATGGTTTCCCTGAGGAAAAACACTGTGTTAATTGTCTCTTGTGTTTGATTGATGTACTTGTTATTCTCTCAGTTGAAGATCCTAATAATGCTAGCTTAATGTTGAAAAACTAACACCATGATAAAGGATTCATATTTTAAAGGCTCCTCTGTGCAGCTTTTGTGGGAGGTAATGGGTGTAGCCCAACCAAGGTTCTATGGTCTTATAATTTGATTCATGAGTGAATATGGTGACAACATATTTTGTGGAAGCAACAAATCTATACAAATTAGGGCGCCCTGTGGACAGAGTAATAATATTCAATTTGTTCAGCCACTAAAAATGACCAAACTGGAATAGTTTTTGTTGGGTTCATGGTATCATATAGAGAATATTATGTTATTATGGCAAGTGCACCAGGATTCCTTTTATTGTTATTTATTTGTGATGGCTATAGTCGTGACTCATTGGTCTACATGAATGGAGGACATTATTTATATTAAAGGTTGTTTTGATTGAGTTGGGTTTTATACCCTAGTTTTCATGGGGGTCTCCATTCTATCAAAAACTAGAGATGGTCGCATTCCATGGCACTACATCATCAAGCTTTATAGCTCACCCTGTAGTTAGTTATTAACCGCTCTTTCTTTTATTTCTGCGCTATATAGTCTTAACTTGCTCGCTCACACTTGCCATATAGTCTTAAGCTATCTAGCTCTTCTAAGCTCTAACCTCTCAAACTCAACAGTTATATTCATTGGCTGGATATGCTTAATGGCACAAATTCATGGCCCTCAACTATGAACAATCTGAACAAAGAAAACTAGATGTGATTCTAGAAAAGGATGCACTGATGAGATTTACAAATTTGAGGAGCTATAATAGTTATATAGGAGTCAATTTCTTATAGTGGGAGTATATTTTTTTGTTCCTTGCTATCCCACCTTCTAGTTCATTCCATCAGTTCAGCAGTGGGTTATATATTTAGTGAGGTTTATGATCCATATACATACCTAGTCCCATGCACATCTACTACAGCTTAGCCTGTTGACCTAGTTGGTTATGCAGTTGGTGAGGTTTGTTCATCACTACTCCAATGAATCTAAGAAGTGGTTAACGAATTTGATGACGTGGTTATATATTAATCATTTACATTGGAATATCAAAGATAAATGACCACTAGCAGTAGCTAATCGCAGCTTCAAAGGAATTTTTAAAAAGGAAAAAGAATGCACAAATTCAAATTGAAGAATTAACAAAACAAAATATAGAATTATCAAATAAAGTTCAAGTGCTGGAAACTGGGAAAAATATAGAATTATCAAATAAATTTCAAGTGCTGGAAATAGGGAAACTTCAAATTCTTAAAAGGTTTCAAGCATTGGATGAACTCACCATTCTGGGAGAAGAATCTTGTTAGATCTGAGATCCAGATAATCATACAGCTGTCCAAGAGATATGGATGATAATCATACATAAAAATTTAGAAAAATTGGGGTTTTGTTAGAATAATTGAGAGTTTTAAATGTTGTAATTACTTGTAGACTGCAAGAAATGTTTCCCTGGTTAGTACCTTGGTCACAACACCCCTTGAATTTCCAAAGTGTTTATAACTTTATCTATTTTGGATTGACACCAAACTCCATGTATTTATGTTTTGATACTTCTCTCATGTTTATTCAACGTTCATTTAAATAAATATCACAATGATTTCTGACTGATATAGCAAGTTTCATTCAAAATTTATTTGAAAAAACTTATTTTATTTTAAATTTAAAACACGCATAAACAAGTTCTAAGTGTAAAAATTGACACACATTTGAGCAGGGTACCCAATAAAATTAGTTTTCAACACATAGATGTTTGAACAATAGGTCCATATTTCATATAGTATTTTCACGACATGTTGCATATATGTGGTTGATATTCTCTTGAAGGAATATAGATAATATATGGATGGATTCCAAAACTATGCCATTATATAAAATTGATATTGGTTATTATTGAATATCGAACTAAATTTAACTTGTAGGAAAGATCCACAAGAGGAGGATGATGTGACTTGATCTGATGACAAGTAATGAAGTATGCATATCATGTTTATGCTTAGAGGGAGATGAGTATTGAGGTATAGAGGGATTAAGATGATCCACAGAATGTAGGATCAATTATCCTAGATATTCATCCTCCTAGGTGTTAGCATAGAGTCAACAAAAGAGAATCTTCTAGAACTTTGTTATTGATGGCTTGCTCCTTACTAGATTGACAAAATTAGTAAGTTTAGAGATCAATAGGGGGAAAAGTGTTCTCCTCAAACCCCAACAGAATGGGATTACAAATTAAATATGTGATCTCCCTTGAGAAATTTATTCAGAGAGACTCCCAGTGATATAGAAGTGAGCCAAGTCTATGAGTCATCCCTTTAAGATGAGAAAAGGGAGGAGGAAAAGGATTATTCATTTGATCTCTTTAAGGAGCCTACTGTTAGGATTCAAGGTTGTACTATTTTGATATCTCAGATAATCCATTTCATTGTCTCATAATCCTCCACTTATGAGGAGGCATCGAAACAACAATTTTGGAAATATGTTATGAACTACAATTAATAATGACATGTGGAAACTGGTTCTCGACAAACCTTATATTTGGAATTGGAAATAGGTTGATTCCAAGAGTTCAAAAGCATACTAAACTAAGAGCAACAACAACATACATGAGGAATCCCATCTTCGAGGCTCCATTGCGATTTCATATCCCCTGTCTTCAAGCATTTTTTTGAATGCATGTGCCTATGCAATAGGTATATGCATGTCCTCGATGGAAGGTGGTGTACTTGATTGCAAGTGCACAATAGGTAAGTGAGGAAAGTGTTTTGAATGTTTTGAAATTTTGTCTTATGTTTCCATTTTTTATTCTATATATATATGAACATATTTGTGTGGTTTTCTTAGGTTTTGGTTTGTCCATTATATCTCATATTTTGTGTCCCCTCTTAGACCTTGGTTTAAGGATGAAATATAGGGAACCTATTAGGCCATAAAATGTATCATTGGGGGTTATAGGAAATGTGTGAGGCTCCAAATCATCAGACATGTACTTCATAAGAGATCGTTTCCTACAACTATGATTTTGGTGGAAATGTCAAGGTTGATAAAACTAAGCATGATCCTTGGGGATCATTCCATAGGTAGAGGTTGAAATTTAAGGTATTGAGCCATAAAAGTTACCAATAATACTCATGGATAATGCATTGGATATTTAACCAACATAAAAACCTATCAAAGCGTATGTGGCGCCACTCCCACCCCACCTTATCTACATGGGACTGTTTTCTGATTCGTCGACAATTTTTATCCTCAAAATGTGGATATGTTGGGGTATCCTCTACAGTTGAAGACACATCCCATGACCTGATATTTTCCATAGAGCACAACAAATATATCCTATAAAGTATATCAAAGTCTGTCGCCTAGCTTCATAGTAGGTCAAATGCAAAATAATACCTAAATATGTCAGCTTAAGGAAATTTCACATAACAAATGAAACTGCTTTAAACATTAATATAAATTTGACAAACCTTAAAAGAATCATCGAAAATTGAACCAATTATTCTGAATATTTAATGAAAAATCTACCAATTCCATAAAACTTGAGCAACTAACTTCTATTTTCCTTGAGATATTTCTGCTTATAAGGCCAAAGATATAAAAAGATTTGATCCACTTATTCTTAGTAACACTATGGGAATTATTGAAATTCTTGCTGCTTCATTCCATTTTAAACCAAGACCAAAATTTCCTTAAGAGTACAAAGAAAGTTATATTTTTCATTAAGGTTGATATCCACTTCTTGTCACTTGGATATTCTTGGTAAAAATGAGTGTATGGATGCGGGGGTTGTCCAAAAAAACCTTGTAGGGTGACATTTTTGTAGCACCATCACAAGTGGTATTGTACTACCTTTCTGCAAGGGGGTGTAGGGGGGTTGGGGGAACTACTAAACCGAATGGCCATATTAGTCAATGTTAAACCCCAATGGCTAACAACATTTTTATGGTCAACACCTCACAACCTCTATTACTTGTTATTAACTCCAATATCTCAAGATTTGCAGTATCCAAAACTATTATGACATGTATCATCATCGTGGAAATCGCCATTGTCATCATCATCATGATCAATTCCATATGGTACATCAACATCATCTTGATCATCATCCTCATTATCATCATCATCGTCAACATTAAGTACATCATCAACAAAATCATCATTGTTATTTTCATTATGGTCACGCATATTTCATTAGTGTTATTAATCACTCATCGGCATTAGGATTCATGTCATGTAATTGATAAGTTCATTTATATTTTGTTATAGTCACTTCAATGATAATACGGTTGATTAGATGTTGTTATGGACATTTAGGTGCCATTAGAATCAATTAGGATCCAAAAGTGATACCAGATGCATAATCATCGTTGACATACACACCCACATCACCATCATCATCATAAAATAAATCAACATCATTGTCATCGTCGTAGTCATCATCAATGTCATCATCAATATAATTGTGATAATAATGAGAAAGGAGCCATACTACCTCAGAAGAATGGATGATCTATCCTTATACTTATCAAAACATATCCATACGGTCCATCATAATTATTGTAATGCATCATATTCATGTTGTTAAGGCCAATCATATGCCATTAGGGTCTATCAAATATTGTTGGGGACACACACAAATGCTGACATTAAGGTAATTTACCCCTCACTAGTATTAATCAAGATCCAAAAGTGCCATGATTATGATCATTTAGGTGCCACTATGATAAATCAATATCCAAAAGTACTATCACATGAATCATGATCATTGAAATTGATATATTTGACATTATGTTAGACATTTTCCGAACACACTTCATAGCTCTAAACCTAGTGCAATTCCTAGCACAGTTCCTTTCGAAATTTATGGCAGTATTCCAAGTGTTATACCTAAATCGATACCTGGCGCTATGTTGGATGTTTTCTAGGCGCAATTCCTGGCTCTATACTTGGCGCTATGTTGAATGTTTTTTCCTATCGAAATTCATGGTGCAATTCTTGTCGCTAACCCTGGATTAATATATGGTGCTATGTTATTCAGGTCATTATTTTTTAGGCTATTCTTGTAGTTTTATGGGATGCTTTTGTGGAATCTAATTGGGATGCTATTTGGGATGCTAATTGGGATCATAATTATGATGCTAATTGGGATGCTAACTGGAAAGTTAATTGGGATGCTAATAATCGTCCAAAATAGCACCAACTTTTAAAAAGGGACGATAATTGGGATACTAATTGGGATGTTAATTGGGACGCTAATTGAGATTCTAATTGGGATGATAATTGGGATGATAATTGGGACGCTAATTGGGACATTAATTGGGATGCTAATTGAGATGCTAATTGGAACGCTAATTTGGGGATGCTGATTGGGACGCTAATTGGGACATTAATTGGGATGCTAATTAGTGTCCAAAATAGTGCCAACTTTTCAAAAGAGACGCTAATTGGGATGCTCAATGGGATGCTGATTGGGACATTGATTGGGACGCTAATTGAGATGCTAATAAGGACTCTAATTGGGATGCTATTTAGCATCCAAAATAGCACCAACTTTTTAAAAGAGATGCAAATAACACCATTAAAAGTGCCATCCCATGGAAAAGCATCCACTTTGTCCAAAAAATTATGAAAAATACACTAAAAGTGATAGTGGATGCTAAAAAGGAAGCTAAAAGAGACGTTAATCACAGGGTTTTGTTGTGTTGTTAATAGTCACTTTTACATAGAACCCTTTGATATTTCAACCTGAGACTTTCTAAGAATGAAGAACAAAGTATATTTATCTTATTACAATTAGAAATGGAGAATGAAAATCTCTCCCAATTTGAAATCATCAGCATTACAATGGTTCAAAATAATATAGTGGGGGAATGTCACTATTTCTTCATTGTTTAACATTTTTACATGAAATATTTTGGTATTTCGACTTGAGTGTCACGTACCCCAATTTCAATAACATTTTATGTTTAAAAAAAACATTATATTTTATTTTTATTGTAAAGTTCTTGACTATTGACCATGTGGGGTTAAGGATGACTGTAATTAATTATGTTGAATATTTTATTAGTTAATAAATAAAAGATGAGACAAATGGCCTAAGGAGGTTGTTGAATGAGTGTCTGCTGGCCCACTAGGAGGAAGAGACTGGGGTGAGAACAAACTGACACATGGCAGCATCCTCAACCACTTCTAGCTGTTGCAGGGGGCAACTTCCCTAATTTTGTGGTCATGTTCCCCAAGATAGTGAAATAGAGCAGGTGGCTCATAAATGGAAAAATTTACTAAAAAGACTTAGGCATTCATATATATATACCCATCGAATCTAGTAGGAGGCTGTTCAAATTTTACCTTGTGATATATATGAATACTAAGAAAGGAGCACAAGAGATTCGATGAGGGGAAAGTTAGAAGTGGATTGAGTGTTAAGACTGTGTTCAAAACTATTGTAGCTTGTTAGTTGAGTTCTTTACTAGAGAGGGTAGAAGTACTATTGTTAAGTACTTCTATGGAGTTGCAAGTGTATTTAATCCCATCCTTTAACACAATGCTTTCATCCTAGTGGATTAGTGGATAGGATCGAGGGTCCTAAGACAAGAATTTGAAGTATCTTCAAGAAAAAGGTTGGGTGGAACAGGATCCTTGGGATGTTTGTCTCCTATACAAGTTATCAGGTTCCAATGTGTCATGTTATTTATCTTATGCAAGTAAAGTAATGAAAGGGAAGCAATCATGTTTTACTATTAATTCTTAGATACTTGTAGTTGCAAATAGACTATTTTAAGTATACATTATTATCTAAGAGTTTACTTGTATTTGTTTAACAGAATAAATGAACCTAGAATTATATAAGATGGATTAATGAATAAAATCCCTTTCTGTGTTTTTCCACTCATCATAAGATGAAGTACTCTAGTGCAGAAGGTTTGTTAGAAGTAAATAGGAGTGATTATACATGATTAGGATGATTGAATATGTTCTACTTTAGAATATTTAACTTATTATTTTAGCTAGGTTTCATAATAATCCTTTTGGTTCTAGAACTCTTTAATTTTTATAACACCTCTAAGAATACTACAAAAGAATTATCAATGTAAGTTTAGGTCACACAGAGATTAATATGTTCATAGTATAATAACTTTATTGAATACTAAACGCAATGTATTTAGTTACACTTAGTAAATAAACCAACCAAACATAATTTTAATATTGTTAAACCTAAGTTATAACCATTGTTACTCTAGTTATATTATAATAGTTAACACACAAGTTAAACATCGAACTGTTCTTTTAAACATCTAGCACCAAAGTTCAAGTTATTCAGTCAAAAGACCATTTTGGTTAGAACTATAATACTCATTGTATTATACAACATAGACTGATTACCCAGTAATCCAAGTTGTACATAAATAAATAAATAAATAAACACCATTATATTATTATAACTTGTAAACTGTTTCATTTTTCAAACCCTAAGCTGTTATTATAAACTTTCATCTCATTTCTATAATCTATCTTGAATCTAAATTTTCCTTTCTACAGACAAACTATGATATTATAACAATTGTGTTTACCAAAATACCAAGCTTAAAGATATTCTAATAACCCAAAATGCTTAATAAAAACAATAATCTAAGTTAATATTTTATAGTGTCTCATTTATGAATAAAATTTCAATAATTATTTTCCAGATGGTTTTACCTTGTCACAGTCATAGTAGATTTTACATTAAGTTACTAACAGAGCATAAAAATAAAAGAAAACAAACTCTTTTCCAAACTTTTTACACTAGGTTTTAGGAAAACACAAAAACAAGATAATACTAACAATAACTACGCTCAGCCCTGCAAGCTCGGCCTTTTTGAAGTAAAATATTATAAACAAAGTTTTTAAATTCTCAAGAACCAAAACAGTCGCCATAATGTTTAAAAATTAAAATTCCTTAATATAACCATAGCCGCAAATGAATTATAGAGCCGAGAAAAATGGCTGAGAGAGCTTCTTATAATGTATTACAGTGTAAACAAACGATTTTATAAACCATAGAACAGTAATAATATTAACCAATATTTTTTACAAGAGTCATAGCTTTTTGCAAAAACCCTAAGGTTTTTTCACTTAAAACGAACTTACGGCCTTGACCCAGTTTGTTCCCAAAGCAAAGCAACAAAACAACTACATTTATAAAAAGAACAACACTGCTTTATTAAACTGCACTACCACAGTGTCACCACAAGACAAGAACGACAAAGGGCATCCCTGGGATGAGACCGAGGCTTACCAAGACGGTCGAGCTCATACTGTTCAACTTCTGAGCAAACGCCTTCGCATCATCGAGTTTTACACTTGCAATAGAATTTACTTAAGTCTGTTAGTTGTCTTCATTTATTAAATGAATAAAAGAAAAATAAACTGAATAAAGGATTTTGAAAACAACTTACCAGTTATTACACCAATCCCATTGAAACAAAGATGAAAACCAAACTCTCAACTTGCTAAAACCACCATCGAGCAGGAAGGAGACGATGTGGCAAGGAAACTAGAGCTCAAACCCTACAATTGATGCAACAAACATTTAGCAACCACTATTTTAATGAAGAGCTCCAGATGCGGTTATGGCAAAGAGCTAAGACTCCATACCTGCTAAGGCCACAAACATTTACAAAATGACAAGTCTTGTAGAGACCAAGAAGGCCGAGGCCTGTCGACTCTTACCTCCACCCAAACAGTAAACTCTAGGAAACAAAAACCATGATTTAGGGCAGCTCAGGTATATATGTACTTAGGGTTTATTCCAAACCCTCCTTCCAATGAGTTTTCTCCATGTGGAATCCACTATCATGGAAATCGTTTTACCTTTCGATATAGTTTACCATCTTGTCATCTCTACAAAGTATTCATAGTAATACCCTTACATATGATAAACAAACTAATTCATGCATGTAGAAGGTTTGAACTAAGTGTAATAACCAAATCCATGGTGAAAATTGAATTAATATGTAATTGTTATCATCATGCATCGAATTTAAACTAGAATAGTTTATTTGTTATGCATCATTATATACCTAGGTTATTTTGGATATATATGCATCATTTATATATTTGAAAACCTTGCAAGGATTTTAAGGTAACGTTATTACTTGATTCATAAATAAATCAATTTTTATATATGCTATAGTTTGAAACTAGTAATAGTTTATTTTAGCATATTAGGGTTTTAACTAGGTCATAAATGTTATATTTATGCATTGTTTATGCCTAGGTTAGTCTATTTGATATGCATCAAATGTATGTTTAGGTTAGAATTTATGGTACGTATCTAATATATATATATA
>LPNX010236822.1:258255-279227 GCA_001517045.1 Pseudotsuga menziesii
TGGTGATAATTACACTCCATCAAACTTAAAACTTAATGATTAAAATAGATAAGAACACTAGAAACTCTATTCTGCTATCAAGATAAATAGTCATGGTTATAGAACTGGGAGTTTCTCATATTTCGATATTAGGCTGAAAATAAAGTTTATGACCTTCCATCCTAACTTACTGATTTGAGTCTTCCGAACTTTGAATTTTATACCTCGTAACTTGGAAGTAAAAATTCTACCTGTAAAGACGTGTAAAAGCATCGAATCTACGTTAGCTTGAGAAAGCTAAGTAAGCCTTAGGCTAACCTCAAGCCCCTTCAGTAAAAAAAGAAAAAAAATATCATAATTATATACACTTACTCGAAAATAAACAATGGATCTAAATTCAATAAGTTCTAGCTCATTAATTTTCAAGATTGAAAAATCAACACAGATCGAATGTTGTTAGTAGCAGGTGTTTTATAAGTTAGTAAGTAATTCTGGAATACTTTAGTTACAAGTTAGTCAATAAATTTAACTCCTAATTTTCTCTTAATGTCCTGAATTGTAATATATCTATTAAATAACTCGTGGTAGTTGTTAAACTAGCATTTTTAGGATATGACTTAAATATCAAATGTCACAAAGAAAACGTTAAATTTTTGTGAATTTTTGGGGTGTTACACTGAGATTCCTTTGAACTTGAAATACAAAGCATTTACATCATAACATAAAATAATGGGGAATTATAATCTTCCCCAAATATATAAATATCTCACCCAAAGCACAATCTCTCCATGAGTAAGAATATGCAATAAAAACTGGAAATGGTTGAGAGAAAGTGTTGCACTAGAAGGAACAATGAACTACCCTATAGCTTAAACTTGAAAATACAAATCCATTAAAGCTCCATGAAAAACCTAGGTCACATCTCCAAACACCAACTTGGATGGGAATATTTTACCCTTGAAATTGGTTAAGGCAAGAAACTAGTCATCCACTAGCTCTCTCAATTCACAAATGCAAATTTCTCAAATGATCAAAATCTCTTCTCTTGGTTCATCCCTATATTTTATAAAAATACTTTTCCTTATAATGTTACCAATCCATCCACAAACTCATTCCATTTCTAATTAGGGTGTGCGCTCAATATTTTCCAAGTCTCCTCCATTTCCTAGCCTTCCATATTCCCCCAATTCGAGTGGGAACCCATTAAGCTTCCCCAACTCACATGAGAACCCTATTGGATTCCCTATTTTGACTTGATATTTCGTAATGGTCATATTTCATCCTTCAGGTCTACAATATTTCATAAATGTCATAGCATCTTGATCATTGGTGTCATAGATGTCATAGATGTTAGGGAATCTAGCCCAAGTGTCCAAGAAGCTACCATTTGACTCTTCCTCTCCCATGGAAGTTACATTTATTTCCCAATTAGAAATATGAGGCATATTTCCAAGTGTATTATCCTTATAACTCATCTAATAACATTAGGATTCCCATGGATTCAAAATTGCAAGAGGAGGATGCCGTGTGGCACACAATTTCTAGCTTGTGTGGGCCCCATAATCTCCATGTGTCTCCATGCTCCATTGCCACTTCAATTTTCTCTTCTATTTATTTAATAAGCTCCATTATTAAATATTTATTCCATTCTAATGTCTAAACATCATTTATTATCACCCTTATAAAAATACCAAATGTATCCATCCAACCTAGGGAACTAGTAGGATTGATGGAATTGTCCTGCTATGCAATTATTAAAAATGGGGACATTAAAGTCCTCCCCACTTAATATTTCTTGTCCTCAAGAAATTTCATATTTGTATTCTGCAATATTTTTTCACATTCCCAAGCGACATCCTCATTTGGTACTCCTTCCTTTGCACCAAGTGCTATGTTATGGTTCTTCTCATTAATTTTCTTTAGCTACAATTTTAGTAGTGGCACTCATGTACTGCAATATTGTGTTCCAAAAAGTAAAGATATTGGGATTGTGCATATTGATATATCTTGTAACATCACCAATAATACCAAAAGTATTAATCAAATCCATAAAAACCAAATTTCTGCAAATAATCTTTACCTCCATATTTTGGAAACCTTTTCTAAACTTTCATTCCTTTTTGCTTCTGTATAATTCTTTGAAATTGGTACTAAGTTACCAAACTTTGAATTTCTTAATAATCCAATAAAATATCATAGAGGAATCACCATGCTTTTTTCTTCACTATTCTGATTACAATCATCTTCTCAAGTGGCGAATAAATCTACAATGCTGCTGGTTGCCCCCAAAATTGAAACCAATGAGACCAAAAATGATCCCAGGGTCCCATATGATCCTGATACATGGAAGGTGTGAAATTTCTATGATGAGATTCCATGAACACCAAACATGTGAAAATTGAATCCATCTCTCAAAAGTTACTCCACATAGGAAACATGAACACTGCTCTGCAAAGATGAACTCAAACAAGTGAAGGTTGGTTTGCTTTCTCAAACCAACAATCGAACTTCTACTCCAAGTGAGATGAAACAAAACAATTGCAAGATCCCATTGTTGGTATTTTACCCTTACAAACATCATGAATACAAAATATAGATCATGAAAGTATATAAAAACTTCATAGAAATGTACATCAAGAAGGCACGTCGTAAAAAAAACATGAAATTTCTTCTACATCCAAGAAAGTAGATCACCATGTGGCCCATACACACAAGCACAAAGTATTATATCATATCTTCCCCAATGACATAGGTGAGGATCCCATGTCCCATAAGTTTTCTCCAAAAATATATAGTGTGGATCAATATAATCATCCATGTGTTATTTCATCCAAGAAGTGAATGAAGAACCTCCACCAAAATCTAAACCAAATAAGGAGAAAATAAAACATGAAGACTTCAAGTGGCTCAAAGAAGTATCATCAATACACTCATGAATATGTATATAATCATGAAATAAGAGAGTATGTTTCTACCAAAAATAATGTCCTTCAATCATATATATATTCACCCAAGTGTGGGATGAATTTCCTTCAACATCAAATGGATTAGTCAAGGAGAAAGGAAAATCATGAGTCTCCAAGTGACTCAAGTGAATACCATAGGTGCATCCATGTAGATGTGTATCATAATAATGTAACAAGGGATGTTACTACAAATTTAAATAATAGGGTTCTCTAATCATGTCATCATCAGAATGAGAGATAGAAATTCCAAACTCTTCATGTGGCATCATAAAAAAAACCTTTCACCCATACTTCATTAGGATGAATGATGCAAAATTTGGAAGTATACGATGTAGGAGAAAGAACCAAATCACCCAAATGATTAGAATTTTTAAAATTGTGATAATGTGAAGAATCCATAGGGGAAGGATTATCCACCTCCCTTAAAAATGCAAAAAATTCCTCATGGTTTGGTTCCAAGGTATTGAAATAATGTACTTCTTCAAAAAGTGTGCATCCATCTTTAAGAGGCAACTCGAGTTGCTCTTCCACCACAACTAGTGATTGGATATCATCAATATAATATTCAAAAAAATCAAGAACCTACAATTTTCCATGTTTTTCATGATCCCTCATGTCATGAGAATCCTCAAAGCAATCTAAAATATGACAATCTGAAACATAGGAGGAAGAACAAGTATCTTGCAACCTCTCAAAAAGTTTCCCATTTTGAATTTTGAGCTTATGAATATCCCCATTATTATTAAATTATTATTCATATAAACATTCATTAAGCTCAACCAAATTATTTCTATTAAAAACAAAAGACATGAAATTACCTTCAATGCTGCTCATTTCTCTTTGAATCTTCTCCGTGTCTTCAAGGAAGGATGGCTCCTGCAATGAAGAAATTTTCCAGCAAGAATTTGACCCCAATGCTTCAGTGTAATGGATTATGCTAAGGGCCTCATGGACATCCATTTCACTCATATTAAAGATCCTTCAATGAAGGATGGTTCATGTGAGTGAACCTGTTCTTCTTCTTTCTTCTTGATTTGATCAACTTCTTGAAGCTCAATTGGTGATGGGGAAGTTTATCTTTGTTCTTCATTATATGTCATAAGGTATTCATCCTAATGATTATGAGAAATTAGTATTGCATCAACATTTTCAAATCTGATATCTATGTCACCAACATAGAGTTGTGAGCACCCATCAAAAGGTTCTCCTTCATAGTTCAAGCATCCGTCAATATATTCTCTTTGATTGGAACAACCCCCATTAGTAATGGTTGTGTTATTTTATTCACCTTCCTCTTTATGTTCTTCTATAAAATCACCTTGAGGTAATTGATGCTCCACTTCATGGTCCTTTGTTTCCTCCTTTAATGGTGTATCTAGGCTCTTTTCACAAATAAGATGGTTTTTTCTCATTTCATGCTCCTCCAAACTTGTGGATTGTTGATTGTCCCTTAATGAGTTCACATTTTCCTTATTGTTCCTAAATCCATAATTGACAAGATATTGTTGGAAACAATATCACTCATGAATATCCCCTATCAAATTTGGTTACTCCTAAAGACATGCTCCAATATCTATGGTTGTAATTTCTATAAATGTTGGTCTGGGAGGAAGGAAAGTGGGAATTGTGGTTATATTGTGAAGCTAGGACATGTCTAAATTTTTTTATTCAATGTATGGTATTAATGAATAGGTGCCAATACCATGCTATTATACAACTTTTAATGTCCCTTTTTAATAATTTTATTAAAATGACCATTTTTCAATTTTTTCCCTATTACAACCTTTGACTAGTTTTGATGTTTGGGTTTCCAAATTGGCCCAAATTCTCCCAAATATTCTCATAAGTTGTATGAATGATATTAATACTTGAATATTATGTTCAAGGATGATTTATGACCCTTCAATTACTTCTGAAAACTTGTTTAATGTTCTGTTCAACGTAGGAGTCTTTACTAGCAAATTGGGGGTCCAATTCCCCCTGGGTAAATGCTGGAAATGGATTCTCAAATGATCCCTATTAGGATTATTAATAATAGCTTGTCCAATTCGTTCATATGTCTAAATCAGGAGTCATGTCTAAATTGGGAGTCCACCTAGTCTATTTTTAGTCACTAGCACCATTGGGTCCACTTGGACTAATTGGGGCACATGTTCCAATTACTAAAGTGTGGGAAACACTAATTAAGGCCTACCACCACTGATTGCACTTGCATGCATCATCTTGGGATCCTCCTAGATCAATTCCTACAAGTTAGGAGCCACTAGGAGTGCTGACACCAACCTTCAGTAGTTGAGTTTAGTTAGTGACTAGTCGAGTTGAGTTAGGAGTCAGTTACATTCAGTTATAGTCCTCTACATTCAGTTCACGCTAGGTTTGCATGGTTTCATGCAGAAGAGGCACATTTCTCACCTACCATAGTTATTTATCCTCAGTCAACACTGTAGTAGACACTTGATTTGTGTTTTAGAACTCCATTGAACTCCAGTAATGGTTTAGACAAGGTCAGTTACCTATTGAGTCCTCCGACAGTGATTTAGACAAGGTCTTAGCTACCTACAGTCAAGTAGAGTCTAATCAATTCAAATTTCCTTATGTGGATTGGAATTGCATGTGGCTATTTTATCCATTTTACTTCATTGTAATTACTATCTAATTACTCTTTGATTAATGGAAAGCATTCACAGCCGCAAGCCATTTTTGCACTATTTCATTCTTCAATAACTGAGTAAATTGTGTGATCTATCTTGTGAGTTGTGTGTTTTTCCACATATCTATGTTCTCAATTTAATATGGTATCAAAGCCTTGGTGGACAAGGCACTTCTCCTCCTCAGATCTCCTACTGGATCATTTTTTAGAAAAAATGCTCCGTCCAGCTCTACACCAGAAGCAGAAGGTTTACCATTTGTAGAAGGAGCAAGTCGATAAGTCGACTTGAACGAGGACCGACTTAGTCGATCAACCGACTAAGTAGATGAGTCGACTTAGTTGATCAACCGACTAATTTGATGGGATGACTTAGTCGTTCAGCCGACTAAGTCGGTCGACTGACTAAAATAAGAGATTAGGTCGGCCATCTAAGGTCACGTCGGTTCACCGAATCGACAAGTAGTTATTTTGTAACCGTTCTGTAAATCATATATATTAGGCTGTTGAGCCAGATGAGAACTCAGTTCAGTTATCTACATTGTATGGACTCATTGTAATAATATAATCTATTTAATTCTATCTGTTCTTGTCTCTTGTCTCTGTTTAAGATTTATATATGTTTTAGTGTATATTATTGGTAACCTTATGCGATCTGTGAGATTACAACATTGGTTTCGTTGCTGGTAGTACACGACTGGAATGTATGCCAACAAATGATACCAGAGCAAGAGATTAAGGACTGGTGGAATCGTAAAGTTGCAAACAACTTGCAGAATTACACGCAAAGGAATAGATTAACAGTCACACAAGAAAAAGAAAATTTTTCCATAGAAATGCATGAAAATATTGTCGAATTAGTGCCCCAAATTTTGAAGAAATTCCTAGATGAGAAAACCGGATGGGATTAAAGAACAATAGTTGTTGGAAAAACTGATCCGCGAAGGTAGAAAAAACTTGTCAGAGTGGTTTGAGAAAATCGCTGACGACTTTTATGAGGAATAAGAAATCGAAGACAAGACTTCGGTAGAAACAGTAAAAGAGAAATTTTACATAGACCTCGCCAGACAATTTATGTGTTCCCTACCAACCTTGCTGTTCAAATTTTTGATCGAGAAAGGAGTAGCACATATTGTCGAACCTGGTCCATCACTTCACAAACTGCCAACAAACTCTAACTGGGTGGAGAAGCAAAGGAAGTGGGAAAAATTCATTGCAGAAAGGGAGTGGGAATACTTCCTAAGTAAATAGACTAAACTATCCAGGCGTTCTAAAAAGCATCAGGTAGGCTATGGGGGGGTAGCTGGTCATATTTCGAAGATAGAGTATAGTGGATCCTAGTCGAATAGAACCCGATATCAGTCACCAGTAATGAGAAGTCAACTAAGAAGGACCTCAAAAGAATAGTATCCTACGAAATTATGTCGGACATTCAAAAAATAGAAAGGGAAGAGAGACACCAAAGAAGGGAAGCAAGACGAGAAAGGGCCTTAGAGCTACACAGAGGGAAAAACCCTAGGGAGAACGACCAGGAAGAGAACCCGCTAGATTTGGGTCATGACCGACATGAAGAGGGCATGGAACAAAAAGTGTCCCCCAAGGAGGAAGAATTATGGATAGAGTAGCCAGAAGCTCTCCAATTAATATCTCTCAATGAAGGAACAACCCTTTCCCGATTGAATCCGCGTACTCGAATATAGAATATTGGTGAAGAAGACCTCCGACTATAAGCTGGTGACTTTAGTATATGGAGCCAACTAGGCGATGAAACATACCCTGGATGACACCTTATTATACGTCGACCAGTGGAAGGGAACTGGGTGATGTTTCAAGTGGAAACCTCCCTCTGAAGTATCCACTTGATCTTACCGACACATGAAGGAGTGCGCCCCCCCCCTGCCAAATATATCTATAGAAGAAATCAAACACTTAGAACTATGAACAAATAGTTTCAGTGGACCATCGACAACAGAAGTCGAGATCAAACGACTACACGTCGACGAAGAATCGACAACTGACGGGAACGCAAGTTTCATCGACCAGAATTTTGCAGGCACAAATACATCAATAACCCCACCACCATCATCACCACCCCCACCTCCACCACCGCCACCTTCTGAGATTAGTGACAGTGATTCAGACATGGGTCACAGCTTGGCTCACATCCCCCTATATGAAGGAGATGAATACCTCAGACGACATTGGTTCATCTGTGAGTCGACCTGGGAAGCCAACCAGGTTATAGATGAAGATAGACAAATGGCACAGTTCACAGGAGCCTTAAGGAAAAGGGCATTGACATGGTACATGACCTTTTCAGAAAGACAAACCAGAGCAACAAAAGCTGAGATTAAGGCACAATTTTTGTCATTTTTTAAAACTCCAGATGCTAAGCACCTGACCGCAAAGAAGCTTAAAAACACATCACAAAATCCAGGAGAATCCATCCACAACTATGATAAGTGTTGGAAAGACTTACTGAGCCAATTGGATTGTGTAATAGATGAATAGTTACTAATCTAGTGGTTTCTTGCAAGACTATCGCAAAAAGTATGCCGACACATCAGTCTGGAGACATTCAAAATGTATGAGGATGCACTAACGAAAGCTGTTCAGGTAGAGATGGAAGAGGATATACCTGCTTACCCCATAGACCACAGATTGGAATAATAGCTTGAGAACGTACAGAAGTCTCTAAAGGATCTAAGCCTCAAGAATCAGGAGATCTGGTGCACCAAATGCTCAACAAACGGCCACTCGAAAGATAATTGTCGACAAGAATATAACCGACAAGACGTCTGATTTGTACAAGCCAAATCCTTTTGCAACATTTGCCAAGAACACAGAGATCACTCTACAACAGACTGACCATTTAACATGAATAATGGCAAGGCTTCTTGGTGTGCCATCTGTGAAACCAAAAGTCATAACATGGACGACTGTCAGTTAAAACTAAAGAACCGATAGAACTATTAGGCGGTCTACCAAAGAAATGCAGTGGCACAACATAACGAGCAAAAAAATCCACCAAATGATCAGAATGGAAAAATATATGATGGTTGGCGATATGATCTCCAATACGATAATTGATGCCAAGGCTACGGAGGAAGAGGTTGATTCCCTGGGAATCACGACATACACCTGCACCGACCCATCGAGTGCTTCATATGTTACAAAGAAGGTCACCGGTATGCAGACTGTCCATATAAGGATAGGACTGATCTCAAATTCTGTACCCACTGTGGGGTAGGGGATCACTCACTCGAGGATTTCCCTACTATGTTAGAAAAAATTAATACCAAGAAAAATGTTAATGTCTTGTCTTGTGTGCAAAAAAATGATGTAATAAGCACTAAAAATTTACATATTGTAACTTGACTAGAAACAAAAATAGGAACTGATAACCCCAGAATTAGTAAGATTAAAGAAACAAATGTCTATCCTGACCCACGGAACGAAAAACAAACATATAAAGAATCAACCCATGTATTTCAAGACATTGCATGACAAGACGACTTACATAACAGTCAACCCAAAACAATAAATCAATTAATCCAACTCGTTCAAACAGACAAATCAGTATCTCAGTTCATTGACTTATTGCATGAAATACAAGGTACCAACCCTGAAAAACAAACAAAAAACATCTGCATCTTGAATCAAAAATACAAAAGTGATGGAGACCCACTTGTCGACCTAGAAATTGAAGGTTACCACATCTGACAAGTAGTGCTCGACTTCACGTCACAAGTAAATATCATGACTCGTGACACTTAGGAACAGATGGGCCGACCTTGACTCTATGAGTCAGGCATATACCTGAAACTAGCCAACAAAGGCCTAATTGAACCCATTGGAGTCTGGAAAAACTTTGATACGATTATCAAAGGAATCTTGACCAAGATTGATTTTGAAATCATTGACCCAAAAGAAGAAGCCAGTTCCTTCCTAGTACTCGTCGGTCGACCTTGGGGTAGAAAGATGAAAGCATCCATATCTTTGGACAAGGAACGGATCAAATTAAAAGGAAATGGTCAAAAGGTCATTGTACCCATTCATCCATCCCAAGGGGAACCTTGGACTAAACCTATTGATGAAGAAGTCAATGTCAGACAACTTTACCAAATCCACAACGATGCAGACTACACAGAACCAAAAATCCATGGAGAACTTAACTTAGGTAACCAACACTTAGTTGGTTATAACTCAGACGCTGAATTGTACAACTGGGAGATTGATAATTACAAAACACAAGCAAGAGGGTGTTGGACTATACAAAAAGTGCAGAAAAATCCCACCCAACAGTGCTTCATAGTATCCATTGTCCCAAAAATCTTCGAAAAGAAAATAAGGGAACACCCTACCTTACAACCAACCAACTTAAATACTACACAACTACCAAGGTATAAGGAGAGGGAATCACTAGTCATGCATATTGAGCAAGTATCTAAAAGTATTGGTGAACATGGCTAACTTCAAATCCTAGTTGAAACTTTTATAGGTCAAGCAGCTAGATGGTGGGATACCTATCAGACAAAACTACAGACCTGGAAAACTGCTTCAACTTACTTTGTCGAAAGATTTGGAGGAATGAAGTTAACCCAACAAGTTCAGATACCTATATTTACTCGAGGACAAAACCCAGAAAAACATATCAAAACCTGTGAAAAGGAGTGGAGAAGACTTGGATACAAGGATAAGCGAGCCTGACCACACTTATTCCCCTCAACCCTAGCCGACTTACCAAACAAATGGTATACGATGGAAGAAGCTAGAGGTGAAACCTTCTTATGGCACAAACTCAGGGAAAATTTTATTAAAGACTTCAACTTCATACCTCAAAATGAAAATCTTGTTGAGACAACAAAGCAAATTAAACAATTTATCCCACCGACCGAAAACCAACCCTTACGAGACCATCGGCAAATAAAGGACTGTAAAAATCTACAAACATGGTCAAGACCACAGTCGACCCATTTACAACTAGAAAATGAAAACATAGAAGGCAAGAGCTTTAGATGGAAATCCAACCACGTCGAAACAACAAAACCTATCCGCTCGATCCTGAAAATCGCAACAACTGACAAACAAGATACTCACAGAATGACTGGAGCCGACTTCCCTACCACATTCTCACAGTTCAAAGAAGGAATTCAACCGATCAATGAAGCCAAAGCACCAGAGTGGCTAGACGCCAAAGTAAAAACTAAAGAAGTTGACATCTCCAACGATGACCAACCAAAACTAGCAAAAATGGGTGACTACTGGAATGAACAACAGACCATACAGATAGTGAACTTAATAAGAGAGTTCCAAGATGTCTTTTCCAGGGATTATAAAGACCTAAAAGGCTTAGTCCATGAAATGGGAGAAATGAAAATTGATACTAAACCTGATGTTTGACCTGTCAAGAAAATACCTTATAAACTAGCTCACAAATACAAGGAAATAGTCAAAAAGGAAATTGATAACATGTTAGCAACAGGAATCATCTACCCTATCGACCAATCAGAATGGACAAGTCCAATGTTCATACAACCGATTACATCGACACAACCAGAGGTATCTACCATCCCACCTCCCCAATCAGACAAACCATCAGCTTCTAACCCACAAACCCAAGATCCTGGATCAACTGTTGAAGGTACACAGGAGACAGAAGCAGAAAAAATCCAAGAAGAGGAAGGAGCATCATGGGAAGTCTCCCAAAATCCAAATCAGCTTGAGGGATGCAAGTTTCTTAACTGACACAGAGATGGGACAACTCCTCAAAACCCTAGCAAGTGAAGCAAAGTCAAGGAGTGCAAGGAAAAGTAAAGAACTTTAGGCCAAACACATAGAACAGATCGAGTTTCTCGACAAATGCAGAAAGTTGGCCCAGTCTGTCCTGCCAGGCCCCATCGAGATCGACACAGATAGACCACTTGAAAGAGCGTATCAGCTGTTTGAGAGCATGGTGTCGACCCTCCAATCGTACATTCAAGAAACTAAGGAGGAACAGAAAGAGGAAACTGCCAGACTCCTACTAGCACATCACACTACATTTTCGGAAGCATACAAAGTATTGCAGGACCATATGGAGGAGTCTGTCATAACCGAAGAAGTACTAAGAGACTATCCTACTCACTATGGGCAAGTTTATCAGCAAACACGACAGACTCAGCAAGGGATTTAGGCATTAGAGAGAAGAAAAACCATGGAGGCAGCAATTAGACCAACAATAAAAGAACAAATAGTGCTGGAAACCACCAAACTGCAGAAACTAGAATGGGAAGCACATCAGTGGGTGCAACAAGCTCTCCCCAACTTAGAGAAAGTTGACATCATTTGCCTGCAGATGAAATGACTTATCGAGACTACAGAAGAGCAGGACCAGTTCATGGGCCCCAACATGGAAAGGATAGCCGAAGTCTCCATCTCAGAGAAGATGTCGATCTTGTCAAGATTAACCACACTAACCATCGATATCTAGAAATATTTGCAGAGTTGGACATATTTCCAACATCACCTTGCCATCACAGCTCCAGCCATTGTTGAAGCCTGTGTATAGAAATGTCCAACCATCCGACTTCACAGCCCACTGCATTAAAAATTTTGAAAGACCAACAAAGAATTTTGTGTACCTCCCTGTTTCTTTGAGACGAAGAAACGTTTTGTTCATGGGGGAGATGTAGAAGGAGCAAGTCGATAAGTCAACTTAAACAAGGACCGACTTAGTCGATCATCCAACTAAGTTGATGAGTTGACTTAGTCGATGAGCTGACTTAGTCGATCAGCCAACTAATTCGATGGGCCGACTTAGTCGATCAGCCAACTAAGTCAGTCGGCCGACTAAAATAACAGATTAGGTCGGCCATCTAAGGTCGCGTCGGTTCACCGAACCGACAGGTAGTTATTTTCTAACCATTATGTAAATCATATATATTAGGCTGTTGAGCCAGATGAGAACTTAGTTCAATTCTCTGCATTGTGTGGACTCATTGTAATAATATAATCTGTTTAATTCTATCTGTTCTTGTCTCTTGTATCTGTTTAAGATTTATATATGTTTTAGTGTGTATTATTGGTAACCTTATGTGATCTATGAGATTACAACACCACTTAATATCCCAAGTTAAGGAATTGTTGATCAATCTTGCTTGATCAACTATGCTGGGTGTGATGAAAACTTGAAACATCCAGGATTTTGACCTTACGGTGCCCCTTTTATTTTTTTGCAGGTACAACTTTGAAATGGATTCATCAGTTCCTCTTCTCACCCTATTCACAAACTATTTAGAATGGAAGAAGAATATGATTGCATATTTAATGAGACGAGGTATCTATGGGGTGTCTATTAGACTCAGTGAATAGTGTTTTAGTGACAAGTACTCATTGAATAAATGTGATGCAGCTTTTGGAACAATAGCACTGGGTCTTTCTCCTAGCTTACGCTACCTCAGTAGATCTATTGAAGACCCAAAGGAACTCTGGACAAGATTGGACAGAACCTTTGGAATGATTGGTGAGGATCATAATAGAAATTTGGAGAGAAAATACAGCACCATAAGAATCCTTTATCCAAAAATATCGGCCTCCACTCTATTTGATGAAGTTGTTCAATATGAAGAAGAAGCAGAAACTTCTACACAGTCAATTTGAATTGAAGACAGTCTCCTTGTAGTGACTCCTTCTCCTAATGCTCTGAAAGTTTATGATATATTTTATATATCATCTCCTTGTATGGATGAAACAAAATGATACATTCTAATGTTTGATATTGAAGAAAAACAATGCTACACTTCCATGCAAACTTTCATCGGTGATTTTCCTTTGAATTCTATACAAAATTTGCCAGTAATCGCTTCGAAAAGTGAAGAGAAATTTGATTTTTCTCCCTCTAATGTTGCTACTAGTGTGAAAATATGTAATACCTATGATATTTTGGAAGAAATATCATATTACTAGAGTGATCCATTCACTCCTCATGATCTATATCTTCCAACAAATTCCTGCAGGATTGCATGCACCAAAATTCAGAATTTTGAAGAAGAAGAAAGCTGTGGATGCGTCTCGGTTGACCATTTCTTTGGATATGATATGAAATTTATTGGATCTGATATGATATTATTTCAATATGATCTGATACTTATTGGTTTAATATTTCAAATTCATAATCTTTCAGTAATGCTTGTAGCTGTTCTCATCAACAGTGTGAAGAGACAAGTACCGCAAGTCTCCTACAAAATTGTTGCTGGGGATTTGATTTGATTTCATAGTTTTTTATCTATTGTGAAAATATTTAGATCTGATTTAATTTCTGATATGATATTATTTGGTTAAAATTTTAAAATCCAAGAGCTTTCAGTCATGCTTGTAGCTGCTCTCACCAACTCCGGTGTGAAAAATCAAGTACCGCAATTTCTCTTCAAAACTGTTGTAGGGATTTGGTGTTAGTTTCCTCTTATGAGTTTTGTGATATTTTATTATGTGATTCATTAGATATTTCAGAATATGGAGCTCAATCATTTTCTCTCAACAGTCCCAGTGCTTCTCTACCATTGATTGCATGCTCATCTCCTCACAGAACGAGTAAAGAGGAAGAAATTCTGCATCCGCCTGAAAACTTGCTCCTAACACTTGGGGATGATTTTACCACTCATTTTTTTCTGTTCATGGCTGCAATATATAATTTTCTTGAGTGTTCCTCACATGTTCTGATTCCTCAAGAACCTTTTCTCACTTATCAGTTGACTTCAGTTGCTCTACATGGGTCCATTCTTCATCCGGCAACTGTCTATATTTCTGATTTAGTTGAGCATATCATTATTAATCCAAAGAGGAAGATTCCTCTAAACATAATTATGGAGAGTTTCACATGCCAGGCCCTAGGATACTTGTGCACAGAAGAACCGAATTGATCTTGATTCTACCTACTTAATTAGAGGGGTTCTTTTTTCCCATGTGATTTTTTCCCCAGCTCCTTGTATTGAGCAGTTACTTTACATTACTAGATGTAATGGGTGACCTATGGTCTTAGTTATCAGGGCACATAGATTTTCCAAGTTAGCATTCATGGGGGGTGTTAGGATTAATAATCCTCCCTTGTATAATTTGGTCATATGTCTAAATCAAGAGTCATGTCTAAATCGGGAGTCCACCAAGTCTATTTTTAGTCACTAGCATCATTGGGTCCACTTGGACTAATTGGGGCACATGTTCTAGTTACTAAAGTGTGGGTAACACTAATTAAGGCCTACTGCCACTAATTTCACTTACATGCATCAGTTTGGGAGCCTCCTAGATAAATTCCTACAATTTAGGAGCCACTGGGAGTGTCGACACCAACCTTCAGCGGTTGAATTCAGTTAGTGACTAGTCAAGATAAGTTAGGAGTCAGTTACATTCAGTTCTAGTCCTCTACATTCAATTAGCACTAGCTTTGCATGGTTGCATGCAGGAGAGGCGCATTTCTAAACTACCACAGTCAGTTAGCCTCAGTCAACACTGAATTAGACATTTGAGTTGTGTTTTAGAACTCTGTTGAACTCTGTTAATGGTTTAGAAACGTTCGATTAACTATTTATTCCTCAGACACTGATTTAGACAAGGTCTTAGTTACCTACAGTCAAGTAGAGTCTAATCAATTCGAATTTCCTCATGTGGATTCAAATTTCATGTGGCTATTTAAGAAATTGTACTTCATTGTATTTACTATCTAATTACTCTTTGATTAATGAAAAGCATTCACAAATGCAATCCATTTTTGCAATGTTTCATTCTTCAATAACTGAGTAAATTGTGTGATCTATCTTGTGATTTGTGTGTTTGTCCACAGATCTATGTGCTCAATTTAATACTACCAAACCCACTCGAATTTATGAACAGAGGAAGAGGAAGTTTAAGGTAATTTTTTAAGGTATCATATGCATCATTATTCACTTTATATAATATTTTATGACCCTCTCCCAAACAGCTACAAAATCACTAATTTGACCCTTGGGGAAATGGCACCAAATCTTCTCCAAATGCAATTAAACTGAGTAGAATGACCTCAAATGATTACGTGATGGACATGAAACTTGTAATACTCATAAATCACAGTCCTTTAATCATAAATATGTCATATATACATTCTTTCATTATAAATAATCAACATTATCATGGAATACATCAATATAGTGGAGAAATGGTCATTGTTTGCTCATTAATAGTCACTTTTACATACAACCCTTTGATAGTTTGACTTGATGCTTTATGAGAATGAATAACAGAGCATATTTATTTATTACAATAAAAAATGGACAATGAAAATCTCTCCCAATATGAAATCATCAGCATTACAATGGTTCAAACCAAGATAGTGGGGAAATGTCACTATTTCTTCATTGTTTAACATTTTTACATGAAATGTTTTGGTAATTTTGACCTGAGAGTATTCTAAAATTGAAATATAGAGAATTTAAATTAGGAAATAAAATAATGGGGCATTATAATATTCCCCAAAGATATCAATATCTCACCCAAAGCGCAATCTCTCCATGAGCAAGAATATGCAATAAAAACTACAAATGGTTGAGAGAAAGTGTTGCACTAGAAGGAACCACAAGATTCCTTGTATATTACACCTGAAAATACAACTCCATTAAATATCCATGAAATACCCAAGTGGCCTCTCCAAACACCAACTTGGATGGAAATATTTCACCCTCGAAATTGGCTAAGGAAAGAAACGAGTCATCCACTAGCTCTCTCAATTCACAAATGCAAATTTCTCAAATGATAAAAATATATTCTCTTGGTTAATCCCTGTATTTTTTAAACACACTTATCCTTTGAAGGTTACCAATCCATCCACAAACTCAATCCAATTCGAATTAGGGTGTGTGCTCAAGATTTTCCAAGTGTCGTCCATTTTCGTGGCCTTCCGTCTTCCCCCAATTCGAGTGGGAACCCATTGAGCTTACCCAAATCACATGAGAGCCCTATTGGATTCCCTATTTCGACTTGACATGTAATAATGGTCAAATTTCATCCCTTAGGTCTGAAATATGTCATAAATTTCATAGCGTCTTCATCATTGGTGTCATAGATGTCATAGATGTTAGGGAATCTAGCCCAAGTATCCAAGAAGATCCCATTTAACTCTTCCTCTCTCATGGAAGTTACATTTCCTTCCCAATTCGACCTATGAGGCATATAGCCAAGTGTATTAGCCTTATAACTCATCCAAGAACATTAGGCTTCCCGTGGATTCAAAATTACAAGAGGAGGATGCCATGTGGCACAAAATTTCTAGCTTGTGTGGGCCCCATAATCTCCATGTGTCTCCATGCTCCATTGCCACTTCAAATTTCTATTATATTTATTTAATAGGATCCACTATTAAATATTTATTCCATTCTAATTTATGAACATCATTTATTAGCTCCCTTATAAAAATTCCAAGTGTATCCATCGAACTTAGGGAACTAGTAGGATTGATGTAATTGTCCTGCTATGCAATTATTAAAATTGGGGACATTACATTAGTTCCTTCATCGACATTGAACCAAACTTAAGATCATAAAATTAATTATCCCTTTTTTCATAATATTGTTCAGACAAAAAAATTCTTTTAAAATATTTATTAAAAGTCCTCAAAATCACATACTTTTCTTTAATGTTTTTCACTCTTTTTATATCCTGCCGCCATATATCAGATTTTTTAGTTAAGTTATAGATAGTCATTCTATCTTTCAGCCTATATGAGTAATTATAGATTTGAAAATATTTTTTCATACCTAAAATTCATGCCTCAGCTTCTTCTCGCTTGTCCACCTCACCATTAAACATATGGGGTTTTATCTTCTTAAATTCTCCATAAAATTCTTCATAAGGTTTAAATTTTCTCTTTTTAGGACTGTTGCCGCTATCACTACTTTTGCTAGAATATTTATGTTTATCTATGTGTGACCTAACTTTAATTCCTTAGGAGGAATTACTTTCATTATCAAATAATTTTAATTTTTTACCTTTACAATTGTAGGATATAGTTCCATATTCAGAGTCATGTTCTTTTATTTTATGATTTCCTTCATTATGTAATTTATCCAGCAATATTTGATTTAATTATTCATGTTCTTTTAGGATTATTTCATTATCTTAACATTTTGTAATTCATCCTTTAGGTATTTTACAGTTTGAAGTAATTAATATGGTTGATTATTTAATTTTGCGTATATATTATCTGAATTATTATGATATGATCAATCTTTAGCAGATACCTCTACTCCTTCCATTCCCTGCAAAAATAAAAATTTATATTTATGTACATAATTTATTTTTAACCACAAGTCAGTATTTTGTTTTCCTTTTTTTGTATTGAGCATGCGAGTTGAGCCAACTTCAATCCTAGTGTTTGAAACCTTTCTCTGATACCACATGTAAAAACTCCAAAAATCATAACTAAAAAAAAATTAATACAGAGGGTTTATATCAATAAACGACCTAATCTAGTTCAAAATCAGCCTATGACTTAGACTAAAATGTAAATTCTATAAAACTAGAACTTAACGATTTGAGAGGATCACTCCATAAAAGAATATTATGATACTATACTAGTATACAATTTTTACGACTTATGATTACTTGTTCTCATGTTAATGTGTTGTGCATACCTTGTCATAGGTTATAGTTTTGTGTGGATTCATCTTGTGTTAATGTTTTGTTTACAACCTTATTTCAACGCCAGGGTTTATAGGGTTTTGTGAGTTTTACTTAGCTTATATGATATATAAAACAATTTTACCTTTGTTTTTTAATTGCGGCTTTCTCCAAAGGGAAAATAGCCCTATCCCTTACAATCTAAACACCCTAAAAGAACCTAAGGAATAAATACCAAGGTGATAAAGAATTACTTAAGGAAAAAAATGGTTCACTTTGCAACTATAGAAATTAGGTGCAAAAGATTTAACCCACGTGGAGATGGGTAAAACGCATTAAGTTAAGGGTTCAGTGCTTTCCAGTTGTAAATATTCTAAAACCCTAAGCAAAGGAGCCAAAGGGGATTTTCTTTCTGATTTTTTGTTGTCTCTGCACTGTTAAATGGTGGAGAGGAGCCAAGGGCTCTCAGTCCTTCTAGTCAAGGTTTGCAATTGTCCTTGGGACCACACTGTGAATGTTTTTGTCCTTCATTTTGTTTCTCCTAGCCACAACTTCTACGGTCATGGTCTCGGCTTGCCTCTGGATTACTTCACAGGGCTATCGAGGTAAGTAAATTGTTTGTTCATTAGATTGCTACAAAAAATTATAATGCCAACAGTCAGGTTTTTTTTAAAGTTAACCCTAGTGCATTGTTTTATTGCAGGAGGTTTTGAAAGGTGCCTTTTCGAGGATGTTGGGTTGAAGAAGAGTGTTGGGGTCAAGGGTACTGGCATTGAGGATTCTGGAAAGGCCCAAAATCCCTTGAACTCTATGGTCCTTATGGTGGGAAGTGATAATGCAAGATGCAACAATGTACACTTTGGGTTTGGTTTCGTTATGGAGATACCAGGGTTTTATACGCCCCTTCAGTTGACGGTAAACACTTCTATGTTTTTTCTTTACGACGTTCAAAGACATGGATAATTAAACTTTTTTCTAGTCTACAACTTCGTTGGGGTTTATACAAAGTTAAATAAATTAAAAATATTGTTGTTGCAGTCTGTGGAGTTCTATGGAGAGATGTATTTCAGTCCTTGGAAAATCTTATTGTAAAATTTGTCATTGTTTATAATACAGACTGTGATATTTTCTTGGGTTTAAACCTTCATTTCTTTTTGTTTTGAGTTTTACTATGTGACTGATATATTGTTTTAATTTCTACTCTGTGGATTTGTTACTAATTTGAAATTAATGTGATGTTGTATTTTAATTAAACTGTTTCTTGCTTCAAGGGATACTCTATGTAACGACAGTTTATTTTTTTATAAGACTCGTATTTTCTTTATTATTCAGAGAAAGGAGAAGATTTACTATGTTTTCCTCTTAACAAGGTTTATAAGGCGATAAAGCC
Organism: Pseudotsuga menziesii; assembly: GCA_001517045.1. Lineage (NCBI taxonomy): Eukaryota > Viridiplantae > Streptophyta > Pinopsida > Pinales > Pinaceae > Pseudotsuga > Pseudotsuga menziesii. Next base: position 277,862 of record LPNX010236822.1, read on the forward strand.
ACATGAGGGTTCACTAGAAAGGCAATATTATATCATGTCCTTTCATATTGGGTGTTTGTATACTCCTAAGTGCTTAAAAAATATATTTCCTCGTATTAATGGGTCAAGGGTTTTTTTTAATTTGACATAGTGATATAAATATTGAGGGTTATTTTTTTTGGGTGGGCCAAGGAATAACATTCAAATCATGGGACGGACACACACACAAACACACACGTGTGGTGAAAATGTAAACGTGGGAAACAACTTTATGGCAATGAAGGGAAAAAAATAGGGTGCGTCGATGAACACACGAAAAAAATTCAACCTCAAACTCTAGGACTAGAGTTTAAAAAACTCTAGGCCAATATTTTGTGAAATTTCAAACTCTCGGACGAGAGTTTATTAAAACTATAGGTCAGGAGTTTGAACCAATCATCGCACTGCATTTTAAAAATAAATCTCATATGAGAGTTTGAACTAAACTCTCAGCCTAGAGTTTGGAAGACGTTTTTCAGTCGAGAGTTCATGGTCAACAAAACCTGCAAAAATATCTGGAATCTTTCTGGAACCTACTACTTCAGTAAGCCCAAACCCCTGTAAATTTTAAATATTATTTGTCGGACTTGGTTGCAATGGATTCATCTTTGAATCTAGTTTCCAATTATATAATAATTGTTTCATTTCATTTTGAATTTCAATTTATTAACAATTTTTTTCTAAACCTTATCCCTTGAGAATTTTATTACTCTGAAAATCACCCAAAATGAAAATACAATATCAGAACGAATACAACACTAAAAAATTTGAAATATTCATAGAGATCATAATTTCCCTGTCTTCTTCAAAATGGTACTTTTATTTTTTCCAATAAGAGTCACACTAAAAACAAAATTGAAGCTCACCAACATGTGTCGATAGTGCACCATTTTCTGAACTTATGGTGTTTCGATAAATAATAAAAAATAGGTTTCACGTCCAAAAAACCTCAAAATATAGTCCATGCACAAGTTCAATCTATGTAGATTATGAGTATAAATTTTGTTTCCCTAAAATGAATAACTATATGTAAGAAAATTGTGGTGCACACAAATGACTCATTATTCATACTTAAAATTTTAAAGCATATGTCGTTGGTGGACGTCAAGTTTTCCCCACTGTATGTCAATAAAAATATTTTAAAAAAATATGAGTACGTAGCCAATTCAATTCTCTAAAACTTGTTTGTTTACTTCGAGGTGAAATTCCTAATGAAGATATCGGTTTGAAGGGCTTGAAGTTGAAAAAAATAAATTTTTGCAGTTTGTTTTTTCAAAAAACAAGCAAAAGTGTTTCCCAACTTCATGTTTTCACACACACACACACGCACGCACGCACGCACGCACGC
>LPNX010236822.1:279270-319176 GCA_001517045.1 Pseudotsuga menziesii
GTTAAATAGTTTTTAATGAAAATATCCATATCATTACGTTCATCATATTATAATATTATTGATTGAAATATTAATTCCAATTGAAATCTAACTCCATAAATCCATCTTAGAAAATACCAAATAATTTGACTATATCATTGGGTCATATACATAAAATTCTGAGGATTTTTGTCTTAGTTCCATACAGAAACCTCTTCCCAATTAAATAAAATTACAAAGATTCCAAAATATAATACTCCTAGACCTAAGAAAAATAAACAACCTCTTGGGTAACCAATAATAAATTTACATGGGAATGTGATTTAATTTATTTTAAGATTTTAAATGGGAAATGAAGAGAATCTGCTCTAATTCTTGATTAATTTTGATCTTGTATAGATATAGAAATGAGATTCATTTGTTGTGGAAGAATTTGTGTTCACTAAACTTGAAATACTTTAAGCATAAGAAGATATCTACAAATAGTTTATCCAAACAGTAAGAGTGTTATTTTACCATATTTTACTATGCATGTATTAAAAATAGCATATAAATAGCTTTAGAAAAAAGAATAGAAAATATTTATTAATACTATTAAAATTTTTTATGGAGTTTAATTTATTAACCTTTTAGAAAACATAAGCTATCTATGGCTATACTTGTAGTTACATGATATAAAATTGGTATATTAGCAGGTTTTGGTGTGAAAAGTGTGCAATTATGATCTTTTCTAAGAATTGCACTCACTATTGGACTATCGGTATTTCACATTCTTTGTTACATTGATCTCTTGATTGGGTTTCCTTTTACGTGTTTCTCCCTCCTCATTCCAATTTTGTTGGATCTTCCACTATCCAACGCTATAAATGAATCAGTCGCGCTTGCAATTCTGTTGGGATCATTACTAACATTATACTATATTTTATTTATCATTGTGTTTTCTTATACTAAGATGCATTAGGGATCTTTTTGTTACAACTTTACAATATGATATAAAGGGGGTGTTAAAAATGGGTTAATAAAATGAATACCTACAATATCTGGTGAAACTAGGGGTTTTTTTAATTGGAAAGGTATATTGTGAGGGAGGTTCAACAATACAATTTTAGGAAGTATTTTCCAATATTTACTGAAACATGGATATTCTTTAATATCCTACGAATGAGCATGCTATGTAACAAGTTCACTGAGTGAAACCACCATGTAAATCCATTGCAATGTTGATTTGATCTTAGATCTGTTATGGCTTAATATGATTATTAAGACTATTTTCTAACTCTTAGAATTGTTATGTATAATCGATAATTTGTTAAAAGGTTTCCAAAATATTTTTCAAAAGGTTACGGCACATTCTTGACTCTAAGAGTTTAGGGATTTCGTTGTAGGTTTCATTTATTTTAAGAATTACTTGGAAGAAAAAGAAGTGTGGTTTCCAGGCTTCGAACACTTGAGCTGTTTAAAAATCTTAGATAGTATTTTTATTTAAATTTTTTGTTTAAATTGATGGTTAGTTTCAAACAGTTCCATGATGGTCATTAGTTGTTGGGCCATGAAAAGTGCACATAGAAGAATGAGACGCACAAGCAAAGAAGGAAAAGTGCGCACGTGACAAGGGAAAATTAGGTCAAGAAGGAAGCAAATGGACCGGCGCAGAAAAATAAAACATGTGTGTGGTGGAGAAAGGAATGAAAAGAAGTGAAGAGTAGAGAAAGTTACGAGAGGATAGCTGCGATGATGAAAGAAGATTCGAGTCGATGGAAGAGGCAGGTAGAAGAAATAATGTTGAGCTTGTGAATGTCAAGGAAGACATCTCAAGGGTGAACCAACGGAAGATAGGACAGTTTTACGGTTAGTTTTGACTCATACAGATGAGCTGAAGGACATTTCCATGACTAGTTAAGGCTGTGGTTAATACATGCAGGACTTTTGCGACTAGGTATGGGCTGAGATTTAATGTAACAGAGATATTTTGTATCCACTTGAGTCTATAATAACTAACTAGTACTCAGTCGACCTTGTGTGGTCTGGTAAATAGTATAAATAGGAGGAACCTGCTCGGTATAAGGGTTTAGTTGGTAGTCAATAGGTTATAGTTAGTTAGCTTTGGTGTTTCTATTGTTAGCTTAGAGAGGTAGATTCAGTAGTAGTTCAGTGGTTGAATCAAGAGGAGAGTCTAGTATAAGGAGAAGGCTGTTAAGCCACAGATCATGTAGCTATGTGCAGAAACCGCTAGTAAAGTAGAAGAGTCGATCCAAGTTGTGTGCGGATCAGTAGGAGTAGATAGAAGCAATAAACCAAAGAGCATGAGGGAAAGAAGATTGAGTCAGAAAGACATATCTTAAGAATAGTATGCAAGTTGCAGGTTGCAAGGTGCTACATATATTTCTCATGCCAAATGAAGAGCACCTTGGTGGATTTTCCTAGATGGGTTTCCACATTATTTCATGTGTTATATGGATGGATGTTGTTCCATGGTGAATTTTTATGTGAATGTTTGTTTGTATTACATTATTACAGTTACATTTGTTGTTGAATGTGTGTGGAAGTGTGAATGCATGAATCTTTAGAAGTATTGTTGAAATTTTGTGTATAAGTTCATGGTTAATATGATAAGTATAAATATAAGCCACTCATTGTCTGGAGAGTGTAAGGAATTTCCTGCATTGCACCATTGCACCAGTCATCAAGGTTTACAGACACTGTCATATCGCGTGGGTGACTTGTGGCTATGGTTGCGCCAATATCGTAGAGTAAAAGACTCCATCCTATAGACTTTATCAAGTTCCTTGGTCGCACGCCAAGGTATTATAATCCCTCGCCAAGTGTGGAAACATGGTTCTAAAAGTCACCCATTAAGATATTTGGGGTGAGATTGGGCCTGCCTCGTGGGTGTTGCCAACTAAGCTTGCTTTGTCGGGCCGATTTATTATGGTGTCATGTTGGTATTGTGTTGTTTATTGAACTGCGGGTCAAGAAAAGAAGGTACATTAGGGAAACAAATGGTTACATTGCCGGGACTATTAACCAATTGAGTCAAGGGAAATGTTGTGGCATCCGACAAAGAATGAGATAGAGGGCTAGCTGGAGTCTAAGATGCTAGCATTCATGCAAGAAGAGAGCACGAAATCTCAGTTGAGCGCAGAAGACTAGGTAGATGAATACATCTATTAGTATATTCACAAGATATTCTTTGCAGAGTTTTCCATTGTACTGCACAAGTGGCTGTCAATATTGGCAAGAAGGCAGACAAATTTCCAGAGAATAGAAGTAGTTGAGTGGAATGATCAGTTGGTTTGCAAAGTAACCAGTGTAAGTAACACCATATCTAGAGCTGTTGATTTTTGGGTTGATAGTATTTTGCAAGGATATATTGTTGTGTTTGCAGTAGAGGCTATAACCTCATATTGTGAGGCTGAAATAATTTTTTTCCAAGGACCTTGAAGAAGATATATTTTATCTATCGGTACATGGATCAAGATGATCATTTATGAGAAGGGTATATTGCAGTTGAGTAGTTGAGCTGCATACACCAGAGGAAGACTATGTCGCAGATGACCTATCAAGAAAATGGTAAATGCTGAGTTCAGATGTTCCTAGGAAGTATAGAACCTGAACTAGAAGTTGGATTCCTAAGGAGTGGAAGGAGATTCATATCAAGGAAAAGAATAAAGACAAAGGAAGGTTGATGAACTCCTAGATTGTTTGAGGAGAGTGAACATATAATCTGATTACAGGTAGATGAAGGGTCTTGCGAAAAAGAGGAGGACTACAGCTCGATATTGGAAGGAGAAGAAGACTCTGAAGAGACTATTGAGTCACCAAGGTATGGACGCCACTACATCACACTAGGAGTATCTCCAGAGGTAAGATATGTAGCCTCATCTCCTTAAAGAGTTGTAAATACTGATAGTGTTAGTACTGTAACTAGCACGTGAGAGGAAACACCTATGTTATATTAATCATTAGATAACCTTGATGCCAACGAAATTGCTGGGGTGGATATTCGGTTCTCTACATTCAATGGTAATGGAACAGAAGACCCAGATCAGCATTGGTTCATCTGTGAAGATGTTTGGATGGTTCAATTAGTTCAAAACATGGACTTGAAGAAAGAATAGAAGATCATGACTCTAAGGGTTCATGCACTTGACTGGTTTATGAATTTCTGCGTAGTACCACAAAGAACACTACAGAATACCCTTGATGAGATCTAAGCCTCAATAATATTTGATTTTATAAAACCTAAATCTATTTCACATTGTATCATTGAGATCAAGGAAATAAAACAAGCATTGGAAAAGTCACTATTGGACTTTGACCAACGGCTCAAGACTTTGATGGCCAAGGTAAGTTTCTAAATGTCAGATTTCCAGCATAAAGAGTGGTTTATTGATGTGCTATTACCATGCATCCAAGGCCCATTAATGCAACAAAATATCGAGTCGCAGACATAAGCACTAGAATTGGTGATGAATCTAGAGGCCTCACCAATTGGCAATGGTGCCGCAGGAATGGTACAGATTCAGTCGCAATTGGCTAACCTAATGATACACCTATAGGACATCAAGAAGGGTAAGGAAGCCCACGAATACTTATGGTACACAAAATGAAAAATTGACGGACACACCAAGGATAATTGTCTGACCTTCATGAATTATGTCTCAGCCGGTGTGCCAAACCCATTAAGTGCCAAGAAAATACCTTGGTGTCGGATATGCCAAACGAGAGGACATTGCGATGAGGATTGTTTATACTTGAAAAATATTGTAAGTACTCCTTCAAACCAGCTCTATAAATTATGCAATTTAGTAGGGCATGAAGAGAAGGATTACAGACCATACCAGCTCCTAAAGGAAAAGATGGTCGACACATATTTAATGACGAATGGGGGCAGGATTAGGCAAAAGCAATGCAGCTGTCATATAATATTGTGTAGTTCCCACCCAACCAGTATCAAAATTAGTATTAGCCTCAATATGCACCACAGTAACCATATATGCAACAAAATCACTACTAGATGCACTGCCAGTAGAATCAGCACCTTCCACAGCAACCACACCCTCAGGGAAGGGGTGGTGGAAACTTTAGAGGAAGAGGCAAAGGAGGATGATTTGGTAGAGGAAGAGGTCAGGTTACATTCTATAACTGTGGACAACCAGGTCACTATGCCATAAATTTCCTGGAACTTGCGAAGACAAGCACATACTGTAAAGGATAGGACCATAATCTGGAGCAATGTCCCTAGTTGATCACAAAGTGGAAGGCTAGAACCATCACGGGTCCTAACCCTGTGTAACATCTAAACCCAAACCTGAATCCAAACTTGAACGTTCAAATGATTGCTGTTGAGCCAAGAAATATGAATATCGTAGGCATAACACGAGGAGGTGCTGCGACTGGAGCTAATCAAGAAACACCGCAAGGGAAACTGCATCTGCTGGTACAAACCACGATGCAAAAGAAGGTACCATTCGACATCCAAAAATATAAGCAAGTGTTCATGGATGTGTGACATGATTTTGTTGATCCAGAAGAACCAACAACATTAGAACAATTCAAGGATATGCCTGAGAAATTTTACCAAATATTTCAGAAGAAGACTCCACAAAAGGTTAGTAAGCTCAAGTCATTTATGTCAAGTAGCTTAGCGTTAATATAAGATAAATATGCTATCAGAGAACTACAAGAACTGATAGAAGAAACACCAACTGAGCCACATTCCAAAAATAAATTTAACTAGGTTAGCAAGAAATTCAAAATTGGATGCGAGTTAAGAATGAATACGTAGATAGGGGATTATGACATGGACTATATCATTTTAGACTTGGGGTCTGATGTCAATATTTTGACAAAAAAAACTTGGGAAAGAATGGACAAGCTATGCTTGGATTGGTCTCCTGTCTAGCTGTGACTTGCAAATCAGGTGAAGCTTCTTCCAATTGGTACGTTGAGTCAAGTCCTTGTCGACATTGAAGGGTTGCAAACGTTTGTGGAATTTGAAGTCAATAAGATTGTTGATGACATGAATCCCTATCCCGCATTACTGGGGATACATTGGGCCATAGACAATCATACTATTATCAATTTCAAGAAAAGGATCCTCTCATTCAAGGATAATGAGATGAGAGTCGTGTCTCCCATTGATCCATTGGAAGAACATAGGTATGTTGAGCCTATCTACAATGATGGACAAGGTGACTATCTAGAATAGATCTACAATGTCACCACCATGCAAGTGTTGATGTATTTGTAGCTTTGGAATGTATTCATCTATGTATCTTATGTTTTGTAACCTGATGTTTATTCTGGGATGTATCTATAATGTAATTGAGTCATATTGTCATGCCCCAATGTTCTGATCAGGAGGATCAATTATGTAAACAAGTCATGTCAAGTCATAGTGAGTAACCTTTTGACACGGGGTCTTCACTTATTGACCAATATCCTATCACGTTAGTTCATATTGTGGGTTTTAAAATTATCAAAAATTGAACCAATATATTGTAGGTATTGGGGGCGATGAGGGGTTTAAGGTGGGGGTGTGTAGGGTGGTTTATAAGGATTGAGGTATAAAAAGGGGTGGGTAGGAGGTTTTAAGTATTGGGAGGGGGTTTCAACAAAAAGAGTTTGGGTCAATATCTCTGGAAGTTAAGGTTATTCTTTAATATCCCACCATCGTACGTGCTATGTAAGAGGTTCACTAAGTGAAGTCTCTGTACCCTCCAATTGTCTAAGGGTTAAAGTCCCCGCAGTTTCAGGGCACTAGGGTTATTAGACTCTCCTAGTAGAGGCCGGACCTGGTAGGGTTTTAGTCATATCAGGATTAGTATAAATAGAGAACTGGAGTCTCTATTTATCATGCAACTCATCCACACTCAAGTGTAGCACATAGTTGATGAAGGAGAAGACACTGGGGCTAGACAAGAAGAAGATTACTCCTGTTGGGAGATCACTTACTGTTTTGGGGATTTTATTGTTTTTGTGTTGATTCTATCTCTAAGAAAGTTGCGGGGTTTTCTCCTTTATGGTTTCCCCGAGAAAAAACATTGTGTTAATTGGCTCTTGTGTTTTATTGCTATACGTGTTATTCTCTCAGTTAAAGATCCTAATAATGCTAGCTTAATGTTGAAAAACTAACATGGTATCAGAGCTAAACTGAGAAGAAGACACTGTGCAGATGTGGGAACTAGGGCTTCCTAGTTTGTGAATATTCCTCCATATATTTTCAGCAAAAGTAAGGTGGAATAAATCTCCTCCTTAGGGTGCATATTTATGTTGAAGCAGAATCCAATTCTAAGGTTTTTTTAGTTTTAGACCAGACACTACTGCCGAAAATTAGGGCTTTTCATAGAAGAGAAATTTTTTAGTGATCCTACGCCTGGATTGATCTCCTCCCTGAAATCAAAGTTAGGAACAAATTTCAAAGCATTTGGGTGGACAGAACTCTGGAAAAGAAAAACCCTAATCTGCTCTTGAACCGGCTCTGCAGGATTTCAGCTCAAGTTTCAGATCCGACATCTTGACCTGGTAAGATCTATAATATTTTGTATTTCCATCTGAGGTTCTCATTTTAAGATGTCTCATCGTACCAAGCTTTATGAAAATATTGAGGGAGCTGATAACTTTTGAGCCTAGAAGTATAATATCTCCCTGGTCCTGGAAGAGAAAGAGTTAGAGTCCTACATCCATGAGGAGGTTGCAGTTCCATAGGGAGATGAGGAAAATTCCTTACATAATAAAAATATGGTTATGGCAAAGAGGATCATTGCTGATTCTATCAAGGATCAGATTATCCCATAGGTGTCCTCTCTCAAGACACCTAAAGCTCTGTTTGATTCCCTAACCAAGTTGTTTTAAGGGAAGAACATAAACTGGAAGATGACTCTGAGGAATCAACTGAAGAATGTGAAGATTCAGAATGCAAAGACTATACAATCCTACTTCACAAGGGTTTCTCAGATCAAGGAACAATTAGAAGCTGTATATGAAGAAGTGGATAATGCAGAGATTGTGATGGCAACATTGAATGGACTCCCTAGGTCATGGGATTCTTTCATCCAAGGAATCTGTGCAAGAAAGAAGTTAGACAAGTTCAGCAAAATATGGGAAGAATTCTCTCAAGAAGAAGCTCGGATAGTATCCCAAGAAGAGAAGATGGGAAGTGAAGATCAAGCCCTCACAGTTCACTCCAAGAGGGGAAGAAGAAATTCTCATTACTCCAAAGGTAATAACTCTCATTCTAAGGATAACAATAGAAAGGACCCATCTAGATTGAGATGTTATACATGTGATGAAAAAGGAAACTTTGAAAAAGACTGTCCTAAGCACAAGAGCCACTCTCATAAGAAGAAGGGGAACAAAATAAGACATCATGCTCATGTTGCAAAGGATGATGAACCATCCAAGAAGAGATCTAGATATGAAAGTGAAGATTCTTCAAGTGAGGATTAATATGTTTTGATTTTTACTCTCACAGGTAACATTGCTCATGGCAATGATGATTGGCTTATAGACAGTGGGGATTCCAAACATATGACTGGATTCAAGGAATCCTTTGTAATACTATCAGAACATGAATCACCTCACAAGGTGAAACTAGGAGATGACTACCAATATCCAATAAAAGGTAGTGGGGAATATTCATATCAACTAGACTCTGGTAAGTCTCTAACAATAAAGGAAGTATTGTTTGTACCAGGACTCAAGAAGAACCTTCTCTCCATATCAGCCTTGGATGCAAAACAAATGAGGGTTGCATTCATAGATGGTCAAGTCATTATGTGGCCTAGAGGAAAGCGTATCAATGATGTGGTAGTGATTGGAGAACAAGAAGTAGGATTGTACAAATTGAAGGGCCATCGAGAACAAGCATTGGTCCATGACTCAGTAGAGCCAAGTGAACTTTGGCATAGAAGGCTTGCACATGTGCATTATAGAGCACTACCTATTGCAAGAAAATCTGTTGAATTTATTTCGAAAATCCAAGCAAAACATGATGGGGTTTGCAAAGGATGTGCGAAGGGAAAGAACACAAAGAAGACATTTCCAAGTAGTGAAAGCAAAGGAAAAGGAATTTTGGAAATCATCCACTCTGATGTATGCGGTCCTATGTCATCAAGCTCACTAAGCAGGTATGCATATTATGTTTCTTTTATTGATGATTTTTCTAGGAAGACATGGGTTTACTTAATGAAGAACAAAGATGAAGTATTCAGCAAATTCAAGGAATTCAAAGCCTTGATCGAGAACCATACTGAAAAGAAGATCAAGACTTTTCGATCAGACAATGGTGGAGAATTCACTTCAAATGAATTCAAGAGGCTATGCAAAGACTCAGGGATTAAGAGGGAGTTGTCCACTCCTTATAATCCACAATAGAATGAGGTTGCAGAAAGGAAGAATAGAACTATCATGGAAGCTGCAAGAGAAATGCTTCATGATCAAGATCTTCCTATGCATCTTTGGGCGGAAGCTTCCATAACAGCAATGTATGTACAGAACCGTACTCCACATAGAGTACTCAAGAAAAATATTCCTGAAGAAGTATTCTCTAGCAAGAAACCAGAAGTCAGCCATCTCAGAATATTCAGCTGTCCTATGTACATACACATCCCAAAGGAGAAAAGGACAAAATTAGATCCTTCAGGAAAGAAGGGTATATTCGTGGGATACTCTGAAAGCTCGAAGGCTTACAAAATCTATTTTCCAGTGTACAAGAAGATTGACATCAGCAGGGATGTGACATTTGATGAAGACATAGCTTACAACAAATCAAGAAAGAGACCTACTGAAGAACCTGAAGAAGCAGAAGCAGAAGCACCCAGAATTCATGATACAACCATGAACGAAGAAGCTCAAGAAGAAGATTGATAATTTGAAGAACCACAAAGACCTGTAGATCAACCTCTGGAGAAGAATCCTCATAAGAGGAAACCTGCTTGGGTATGAGAACTTATCCAAGGTGCAGAAAGATATGAGGCTCTAGAAGAGAATCACAAAGAAAGAAAGAGGACCAGATCCTTCTCTGGGTATATAGCTTTACTATGTGATTTCATTGATAAAGAACCTTCCAGTTATGAAGAAGCGGAAGAACAAAAAGAATGGAAGGATGCTATGATCAAAGAATATCAATTGATCATGAAGAATGATGTGTGGGATGTTGTCCCAAGACCAAAAGGGAAGTAAGTTGTAACTTCCAAATGGATCTACAAGATCAAGCATGCTGCAGACGGTAGCATTGAAAAGTATAAGGCAAGATTTGTGGCTCGGGGTTTCTCTCAGAAAGAAGGAATAGATTATGAAGAAACATTTTCACCTATAGCCAAATACACTTCCATCATATCAGTACTTGCTCTGGCTGCAGTGATGAAATGGAAGATACACCAAATGAATGTCAAGACTACTTTCTTGAATGGTGTAGTGGAGAAGGAAGTGTATGTAGAACAACCACTCGATTTTGAGACACGTGACAGAGAGTCTCATGTATGCAGATTGAAGAAAGACCTGTACGGTTTGAAACAGACACCTAGGACCTGGTACGACAGAATTGGCAGTTTTCTATCCAGTTTGGGATTTACCAAGAGTAAAGCAGATTCCAACCTTTACTACAAGGTTGAAGATGGAAACCCAGTGATACTCCTACTATATGTAGATGATCTATTTGTGATAGGTACAGATGGGTTGATTATTGATACAAAGAGAAAACTTACTGTTGAGTTCAAAATGAAGGACTTGGGTATGATGCACTATTTTCTAGGCATGGAGGTGTGGCAGAGTATAGATGGAATCTTCCTTGGACAAGGGAAGTATGCAGTAGAGATCCTGAAGAGGTTTGGGATGATGGACTGCAAGACTATGGCCACACCTATGGCATCGAACCTAAAGCTATTGAGTGATGCTTCATCAGAGTCGGTTGATGTTATGATGTATCGTTAGATGATTGGGTCATTGATGTACGTGATGAACACAAGACCAGACATTTGCTTTTCTATGAACACCTTGAGCCAGTTCTTGATAAATCTGAGAAATGTTCACTTGATTGCTACAAAGCATATTCTGAGGTACCTGAAGGGTATAGTTGATTATGGGATAAAGTACGATGTGAATCAAAAGATTAAATTGGAGGGTTATGTTGATTCATATTGGGTAGGCAGTGCAATCGACAGGAAGAGCACTTCAGGATGTTGCTTTAGTATGGGATCAGGTGTGATCTCTTAGTTTATTAGGAAGCAATCTTGTGTGGCACTGAGTATAGCTTAAGTAGAGTATGTCATAGCTTGTTCAGCTAGTTGTGATGCAGTATGGATACGGAAGGTACTGTCTGATTTATTTGATCTCTAGTTGGATTCTACTTGTATACATTGTGACAACCAGAGTTGCGTGAAGTTGTCATAGAATATAGTGTTCCATGACAAGTCAAAGCATATCGAGATCAAGTATCACTATATCAGGGATATGGTGCATAAGGGAGCAGTGAAGCTCCAATATGTTGCGACAGAGGAACAGATAGCTGATGTATTGACAAAGCTATTGGCTAGAGTGAATTTTGAGTACTTCAGGGAGAAGCTTGGTGTTCTCCAGATTGAGGTTTCCTCCAAGGGAAAGTGATGAGTTCCATAGCCATTCTGACATGGTGATAGGATTGATTCCTTCCATGGTCAGATGTAAGGGCTGAGCTATTTTGTCATGGTGAGAGGATTGGTTCCTTCCATGACAGATATGAGTGCTGAGATCCATATCCATTCTGACGAGCAGGTCAGATGTAAGGGCTGATCCATTCTATCATGGTGAGAGGATTGGTTCCTTCCATGACAGATATGAGTGCTAATCCATTCTGATATGACTGTAGGATTGGTTCCTACATGATCAGATATAAGGTCTATTGCCATTCTTGGAATGGAGCTACCTGGTGAGGTACCAGGAAAACTTAGTCTAGGACTGAGGACCATTCTGATATGACCGTGAGATGTTCTCTCACATGATCATATATGAGTGCATGGCCATTCTGATGTGATAGAGGGATGTGTTCCCACTTGATCAGATGTAAGAGCTGAAGCCATTTTGTCATGGCTAAAGGATTAGGTTCCTCCCATGTCATATATGAGTGCTAAGCCATTTTGACTTAGTGTCAGATATAAGGGCTACTGCCATTATTTGAATGGATCTACCTGGTGAGGTACCAGGTATCCTCAGTCTAGGACTGAGAGCCATTCTGAGGTGACTGAGGGATGTGTTCCCACATGATCAGATGTAAGTGCAGTGGCCTTTTCACATATGATAGTAGTTTGAGTTCCTATCATGTTGGTGATTGTAAGTGATGTGCCTTTTCACAGATGGTAGTAGTTTGAGTTCCTACCATGATGGTGATTGTAAGTGCTGAGCCTTTCCACACATGGTAGTAGTTTGAGTTCCTACCATGCTGGTGGATGTGAGTGCTGTGCCTTTCCACAGATGATAGTAGTTTTTGTTCCTATCATGCTAGTGGTTGTAAGTGCTAAGCCATTTCACAAATGATGGTATTTTGAGTTCCTATCATGCTGGTGAATGTGAGTGCTGGGCCTTTCTGATATGATTATAGGATTGGTTCCTACATGATTAGATGTGAGTGTTGGGTGTGCCTTTCTAACGAGTAGGTCAGATGTAAGTGCTGGGCAGGCCATTCTGACTTAGTTTCAGATATAAGCACTGAAGAACACCTACATGGAGGCTAGGCCTACAACCAGCATGAAAAAGGGTTGGCTCTGTAGAATTTCCTGTGATGAGAAGAATCATGAGATAGCACTCATGATGATGATTGCCAGTGATGATCCAGATCAAGTGATGATAGAGATCCAGTGATAATGATCTAGCATTGATGATCCAGATTGAGTGATGATCTAGATTCAGTGATGATCCAGATCGAGTGATGATCCAGATCGAGTGATGATCCAGATCGAGAGATGATCCAGATTTGAATAAATGAAGACGACTTGAAGATAAATATCACTAGAAGATGAAGATGACTTGAAGACTTAAAAAACTTAGATGACAAGATGATCCAGTTTATAAAGAGAAGAAGAACAGTGCTGAAAATTGTGTCGAAAGAATACCTTCCTAGTTAAGAGGGAGTGTTGATGTATTTGTAACTTTGGAATGTATTCATCTATGTATCTTATGTATTGTAACCCGATGTTTATTGCAAGATGTATCTATAATGTAATTGAGTCATATTGTCATGCCCCGATTTTCCGATCGGGAGGATCAATTATCTAAACAAGTCATGTCAATTCATAGTGAGTAACCCTCCAATTATCTAAGGGTTAAAGTCCTCGCAGTTCTGGGGAACTAGGGTTATTAGACTCTCCTAGTAGAGGTCAGCCTTGGTAGGGTTTTAGTCATGCGAGATTAGTATAAATAGAGAATTGGAGTCTCTATTTATCACACAACTCATCCACACTCAAGTGTAGCGCATAGTTGAGGAAGGATAAGACACTGGGGCTAGACAAGAAGAAGATTACTGTTGTTGGGAGTTCACTTACTATTTTGGGGCTTTACTGTTTTGGTGCTGATTCTATCTCTGAGGAAGTTGCGAGGTTTCCTCCTTTATGGTTTCCCTGAGGAAAAACACTGTGTTCATTGTCTCTTGTGTTTGATTGTTGTACTTGTTATTCTCTCAGTTAAAGATCCTAATAATGCTAGCTTAATGTTGAAAAACCAACAGCAAGAATACTATATTAATCTGGTAGCGGATGGAAACTAGAGTTGGAAGAGTGATAGATCCTACACATCTGAATCAAGGGAGGTGTTGGAGAACTGAAAAAATATATTGCATGAGGCCGCTATGGGCAAGTGAGCCAGAGTTACAAGTTTTGTGTGATGGTTAGAGAATGAGCTGCGAGAGATTCCCACCTATGAGGGACTGCCTAACCTTGTGACCTTCCTAAATGAGTTTGAATAGCTTGTAATATAATCATAATTCTTGTCTACTCTAGACCATGTACTGAAGGCTACACCTGCTAGATAGTGGGGTACACACAAGAAGTCCATAATAGGTTAGTCATAGTGCATAATATTGATGCAATTCATATTCGAAGAAGAGGCCACCCTCGTGAATCACAAGTATTCAAGACTGGAGAACCCTATTGAACACCTTAACCATTGTTGTACGGTATTTGCAGAGTACCCGTGATGGGAATGGGTCCAGCATTTCATACATACATTTGAAATGACACCTAGAACCTGGTATGCATCTATGAAATTGTGACAAGGAACCAAGGATTGGGAAGGGCTCGCTAAGTAGTTCACGCACACATTCAAATTTGTTGATGAGAAACCCACAGTTGAGGTTGCACTTTAAACGATAAAGGAGAATATATTCATTGAAATCCCAGTTGAAGAGGCCAATTCTCACCAATTCAGTGCAACGATTCATCAATGGATGGCTTGCTACAATATGGCTGGAGACCCAAATGATGATCCGACTAACATAAACATACCAAAATTAGAGGGATCACATGCAGTAGAAGGAAGTGGTATTTCAAGTGACCAATTCCTTAAGCCATTGAAAATCAAGAAAGTAAACATTGGGTCACCAGAGAACCAAAAGTTCACCAATATAGGGAATTATTGGGATAAAGAGATAGTCATGAAGATCATAGACTTGCTGCATGAGTATTAGAATCTATTCCCTACCAATTACTCAAAGATGAAGGGAATAGTCGACGACCTATGGGAGATGAAAATATCCTTGCAACCAGATGCTAAACCCAGTAAACAACATCTGTATAGATTGAATCCAAGATATAAAGAGAAGGAAAAATCATAATTGGATCGCATGCTTGACGAAGAAATTATTGAACCTGTTGAGGAATTGGAATGGGTCATCCCTATAGTAATCCAAGATAAGAAGACAATAGGTGAAATGAGAATCTGTGTCGACCTGAGGAAGCTAAATGATGCATTCTTACACAATCCATTCTCAACACCATTTATAGATGAATTACTTGAAAGCGTCAGAGGAAAAGAGATGTATTCATTCATCAATGGAATCTCTCGCTATCATCAAGTCAGAATTGCGAAGGAAGATTACCACAAAATTACCTTCATAATAGAATGGGGATGCTACCAGTACATGGTAATGCCCTTTGGACTCAAGAATGCATCTGCTATTTTTTCTAGAATGGTAGTCTATGCTTTTAAATATTTTATTCATAAATTTCTTGAGGTCTACTTTGATGATTAGATTGTGTTTGGTCTAGTAAGAGACCACATTGAGAGTATGCACATGATGCTAGGTCATTGTCGCCAGTATCAAATTTTGTTCAACTCTAAGAAATGTATATTCTACACATCATTTGGTGTTCTATTGGGTCATGTCGTGTGTCGTGATGATATTCTGGTCAAACTAGCAAGATTTATGATTATCCTTGACTTACCACCACCTACATCAGTGACACAACTAAGATAAGTTATAGGACACATGAGATACTACAGAAAGTTCATCAAAGGATATGCAGAGATCACCACAACTATGGAGAAATTGTTGAAAACGGATACAAAGTTTATGTGGATGCCAACTTGCCAGAAAAACTTGTAAAAATTAAAGAACAAGATGGCCACTGCACCAATACATTTGTTCCTCAACTGGAAGAATGAGTTCCATGTTCATGTCAATGCGTCGTCTATCGTTCTCAGCATAGCCTTGACGCAACCAGGAGAGGGTGAGCTAGACCACCCTATTACTTTTGCAAGAAGAAAACTATCAACAGTAGAAAAGAACTACATGACAACGGAAAGAGAAAGCCTCTCCATGGTCTATGTACTTCAAAAGTTCAGACACTATTTGTTGGGTGGGAATTTTTAGATGTACACTGATCATTCAGTGCTAAAATACCTAGTCAACAAGAAAGTGTTGGGGGGGGATTTGTAGATGGCTCCTCCTCTTTCAAGAATTTTATTTTGAGGTTGTTCTCAAACCTAGTCGACTGAATGTTGGGCTAGACCACCTATCAAGGATAGAAAGTGGTGAAGAGCCAACCATCCTGGAAGATAATTTTTCTAACGCACAACTATTTGTGATCCACATGATGGACAATCATAACCATAAGTTTAATGCAATCATTCACTTTTTGAGAATAGGCTATGTACCTAAAGGAATGTCAACTAATCAAAAGAAACATTTTGTTTTCAAAGCTTCTGATTATACATTAATTACAGGACATCTGTATAAGTTGGGTGTAGATGAAATACTGCGTTGCTTTGTTTTTTATTATGAACGACCTTGGGTAATGAGTGAAGCACCTGCTGGTGTCGTATGAGGACACTACACAGGAAAAGAAACTATGTGCAAGATATTGTAGGAAAGAGTATGGTGGCCAACCATACACATGGATACAAAATCTTCTACAGTTGCTGTGATATTTACTAGAGAACACGAAAACCATCATGCCGCGACGAGATGTTACTTGCGCCATAGATAACCCTTCAAGAATTCGACAAGTGGGAAGTTGATCTTGTTGGACCAATGAATCCACCAAGAAAGAGAACTGGTGTGTGCTACACTATCACTACGACAGACTATTTAACCAAATGGGATGAAGCTATGCCTATTAAATATTGTACCACTGCGAATCTGACAAAGTTTCTATTTGAAAACATGGTCATCAGATTTTGTTGTCCAAAAATATTACTAAGTGACCAAGGTATGCATTTTGTTAACAAAATGATTGCTAATCTTAATGCAGAGTTTCATATCCAACATAAGAAGACGACATCCTAGCATCCTCAGACGAATGGAACAGTCGAACATTTCAACAGAGATGATCGACAGGGATGCTATTGAACAGAGGTTGAAACAGCTCATTCAGATGGAAGAGGAATGCTTCATCATAGGATATCACCAGACAGTTGAGAAGCAGCAACAGAAAGCATGGCATGATCGCCATATCCTGATCAAACCAATCAAAGTTCGAGGACTTGTAATGTTGTATGTCAGCAAAATTTTCAAACATCTAGGCATGTTGAAAACACATTAGCTAGGTCCATACATGATCATGCATATCACTAATGTCGGTGTAGTAAAATTACATAAACTGGATGGTATGTATGTCATGGGTATGGTGAACGGTAGTGACCTAAAACCATACTATGATTTTCATAACATCACTGGCTAGAATCATACTACGCAAAAAAAAAAAGTGGGAAAAAGAGAAAAGATGGAAACTGTTCTATCACACATCTACGGAGGAACTAGCTGAAAGCAGAGGAAAAACTGCACAGTGTAGGAAAAAGTGGAAATGACATGCTAACTAGTACTAAAGTGAAAATATCCAGTGAATATTGAGGTAGTTGTGACATCTACGTGTCATTAATACGATGAGATATGAGGAGAATGACGACGTTATTTTTGGTCCCATCGATCGTCCTTGACGTAACTGCCATAATTGTTTTGATAGGTACAACGCAGTACTCAATTTTTTGAGTTCATTAAGAAATGGGACCATCAAGAAGACCATGTGACTGATTAGACCTCGACCTCCCATCGTATGATGACTGTAGGACGCGTCGGTAGGTATAAACGCAAGGCTTTGACATCATACATTCTTCTACACATGCAGAGAGAACCAAGAGAATCAGAGCTAAGAGTTGACAAAGCCGAAGCCTGTCACATAGTGAGAGCCGACACCCATGGTAGTATAAATATCTAGTGCAAGTGAGCTATCCAACGTGACTCTCAATTCAGGATTTCCAATTGAGGAAGAGATTCAATAACCCGAAGTACGACAACCAGAAAGAGAACCAAAAATTGACCTAGTGGCACAAACAAGAAAGCATCCTTTGTCTGCTTCAACCCCTATTTGACCTCTTGGTTTAGGCACGGTGTCGAACCCTGTTCAAAACCCACCAACTGCACTTGCACGACCTATCATGAAGCCGAGACAAGATGAGAAGAGAGCAGTTGAAGACCCATCTGGACCACCACTATCTAGAAAATTCAAGCCCAAGGTCGTTGCGGACAACAGTGGGAAAGCATCGATGGAGGAAGACATGGTCGAGGAAGAGCTGATGGAGGAATCCCCACCTTGTAGATACCCACAAGCTGAGGAGTGAGATGAAAACTTCCCCCATTATGTCTGATCAAGGAAAGCAAAGGTAGAGCCAGTGGAGATTCCCATGAAAGCCAATACACTTTTAGTAGCACCTCGGATCCCTAAGCGTGTAGCCTTTCTTATGGACGCAATGCCAAATCCTGCCAAGTTGAATTTTGAGAACTTTAACAGTCGAATGCAGGAGGGTTTAGAAAGAACAAACTGCATGGTCACAATTCGAACCAGGTCAACTGGGCTCGATGTTCTTAAACCAATGAAGTGTGTTTCTAGCGTCAACCAGGAAGGATTGGTGAACTTGTTTCTCATGCTACATTTTTGCCATAGCCTATAGGCCAACAGATACGTGAAAAATCTCTTGGTGTGTTTCCACAGAGGATTCCTATGGCTAGATTGACCATACCCGGTTGATGTTGAGCTTATCTCATCGATCATAGGACTACCGAAGTCCGAAGAAGACCTTGCACCATGTTTTTTCCAGGGCAGGGATGCCACTAAGATGAAAACAAAGTATAAGATTTAGCACATGGGTATGGGATTCTCGATTCCCCTCATCAAAGATGCTACTATGAGGGTCACCACAAGGATCCTGTCGTGCAAGCTATTGCACAGGATGTAGCCAAATGAATGCACTGCTACATCAGTAGAGATTGCAGAGCAATGTGCATAAGGTGTGACTTTCAACTGGTCACAATTCCTGTTGAACGAACTGATATATGACGTAGCGGAGGCCCAAAAGGACCCCATGTACAAATTTCACTACTCTTGGCTACTCATCCTAATCTCATTCACCTTGTGGGACAACCCACCAGATTATATACAAATGGATGTCCCACTACCTTTCCATGGCGCAAAGTACCAGAACCTATGGGAGGATAAGAAAAATAAGATCTGCCAGAAGGATAGTAACATCGATTTTTTTTTGCATCTCAAGGGACTTCGTGATGTTACCAGGTGATCCCATCAATTCCATGTTGAAATGGTGCACAGGTATGCTGCCTTCATAAATTTCCAAGCGGGTGCATATAATATGATCTTGGAACAAAGGAATGACTCGGCTAAGCAAGCACACCAGGTAGAGTTCATGATCATTGATGATAATGTGGACGACATTGTCATGGAGTGGCCAGAGGAATGGCATGGACCACTAGCAGAGCCCCTACCTGAAGAGAAAAACCAAGAAAACCCACTGGCTAACCAAGGTGGAAACGTTGTCGTGGGCGGTGATGCTAGAATTGGCCAAGAAAATGGTCAAGGAAACAATGAAGGTGGTGGTCAATACAATGATGATAAAAGTGGTGATGGTGGCTCCGATTGAAGCGATGAAGAGAAGACACCTACTAATGAGGAGACCCACAATCACCCAAAAAAAACAACAGTAGCACAGGCCACTACACAAGAAAAGAAAAGCCGACAGAGTGGCCAACAGGAACACGTTGACAGAGGACGATGTTCAAGAGCTAGCAGGTGATGTAGCTGAGGTTTCCAGGAAAATCCTCAAGGTGTTTAACATGCAGCAAGTAAACTTGGCTGGTCAAGTTGTTGAGCACCTTAATAAGCTTATAGATGCCATTAACGATGTCAAAACCACTGTTAACGCCGAGACATATGGTGTGGATCCCAGTGTTTCACTTGTCACACCAAAGTTAGTGCCATCAATCAAAGTGCAGATCCATGGGGGAACAATGGAGACAGGGATGGGAACAGGTGCATTTGATGATGTGGTTAAGGAGTTTTCCACATTACATATTGACTTCTCCAAGATTTCATTAGGAGAATTCTATGAGATACAATAGGAACCTATGATAGAAATACGCCTACGGGAGAATGCAATTGCCTATTAGGAAATGAAAAAATGAAGGAAGGCAAAGCAGTGCAAAGCCCTACTAAAGGAGAAATATCAAGAAATTGAGGTGCGCAAGCAGAGCCACATTGCACTAGTAGAATCTATTAAGAGTGTCATTGTAGACTTCCCACCAGAAGATGGCCAGGAAGATGAAGATTCAGCTGCTAAGGTTTCCTCATTATTGCGGATTGTAGCAGAGCTAAAAAGCAAGTTGAGGATCTTCAAGTGAGGTAGGTACCTAGCACACCTCCTAGGTTGCTCGAAGAGCGAAGAAGAGCAGCGTCTGAGGCTGCTAGAAGGATAAGTGAAGTAGAAACACTCTACGAAAAGGTAGTTGAAGCTATTTCCACGATATGGGAAGTCCTTCTGGAAGGTGCAACTGCAGAAAAGATAAGGGAAAATGTGCACAAATATGAGGATAAAATCATTGAGGAAAAGGCATAGATGAAGAATATGTCATTTCAAGAGAAGGTTACCAAGATGGTTGAGATCAAACAATTGCAGCAGGAAGTCCAAGCTCTCTGTGACCAAGAGAGGACTAGGGAGGAGGAAGTGGAAGCACATGAGTCAGAGGCATCATGGCTCACAGGCCTTATTCAATTAGTGCAACAGAAACTTCAAACCATTACACAATTAATAGAGGCAGGCCTATCAGAAGATATCAATTTCAACTGAGTAGAGAAGTTGGCCACATAGGAATAAGAGGTAACAAAAGAAGTTCCTAGAGTGAAACAAATGGTGAAGGAATTTCAAGACAAGGTTAGTCCTCCTATTCATCCTAATCCTACGCTAGAAACATAAGTGGTTGGGAGAAGCTACAGTTTTACGTCATGAAATTTTTCAAAACTTCCCTTTTTTCTTAGTGGCTTGGGACGAGCCACGTGTGAGTGTTGGGGGCCTGTTGGGCTAGGAAAAGTGCATAAGGAAGAATGAGACACATAAGAAAGGAAGGAAAAGTGTGTGCATGAAAAGGGAAAATCATGTCAAGAAGGAAGCAAATGGACCGGGCTAGAATGATAAAACATGCACGCATCGGAGAAAGGAAAGGAAGGAAGCGCAGAGTAGAGAAATATGTGACAAGATAGCTGCGATAAGGAAAGACGATCTGAGTCAGTTGAAGAGGCAGGTAGAAGAGTTAATGTTGATCAGGTGGAAGTCAAGGAAGACAGTTGAAGGCCAAACCGAGGGAAGATGACAGTTTTATGACTAGTTATGATTGGTACAGATGAGTTGAAGGACGTTTATGTGGCTAGTTAAGGCTATGGTTAATACATGCAAGAATTTTATAGCTAGGTATGGGATGAAATTTAATGTAACAAATATATTCTGTATCCAATTGAGTCTGTAATAAGTGATTAGTACTCAGTCGACGTCTATTAAATAGTATAAATAGGAGGAACCCGCTCGGTATAAGGGATCAATTGGAAGTCAATAGGTTAGACTCGGTTATCTTCAGTGTTGCTATTGTTAGCTTGGAGAGGTATATTCAGTACTTGACTCAATAGGATATTCTAGTAGAAGGACAATGTTGTTGAGCCGTATATCATTGCAGCTATTTGCGCAGATTGCTAGTAAAGTAGAAGAGTCGATCCAGGCTATGTGCGGATCAGTAGGAGTAGATAGAAGTAATAAACTAGAGAGCATGATGGAAAGAAGATTGAGTCAAAAATAAATATCTTAAGAATAGTCTACAAGTTGCAGGTTGTAAGGTGCTACATATATTTCTCATGCCAGATGAAGAGCACCTTGGTGGTTTTTCCCAGATTGGTTTCCATGTTATTTCTTGTGTTATATGGATGGATGTTGTTCAATGGTGAATGTTTGATTCTCTTACATTATTATACTGACAGTTGTTGTTGAATGTGTGTGGTATTTTGAATGCATGACTATTTATAAGTACTTTTGAACTATTGTGCATAAGTTCATGGTTAATTTGCTAAGTATAAATATAATTCACACACTATATGGAGAGCATAAGGAATTGGTTGCGTTGTAGCATTGTGGCCATCATTAAGGGTTACGGACACTGTGATATCATGCAGGTCACTTGCGGCTGTAGTTGTGTCGATGTCGTAGAGTAAAAGACTCCATCCTATCGACTTTGTCAAGTGCCTTGGCCGCATGCCAAGGGACTATAATCCCTCGCCAACTATGGAAACATGGTTATGGAAGTTACCCATTGAAATATCTCGGGTGAGACTGTGCCTATCTCATGGGTATTGTCGACCGAGATTTCTCTGTCGAGTCGATGCCTTGTGGTGTCATGTTGGTATTATGTTGTTGAGTGAACCATGGGTCAAGACAAGAAGGTTGATTAGGCCAACATTAGTATTCAAATCTAATTCATTTTTCTTGTAATGATAATCCTTTTAGCTATAATGATACTGAATGCTTATTTAAACATATAAGACTTTCAGTTGTATGAGATAATAATTGAATAAATTATAAATATAATAAGACTTCCAATGATAAGATATTTATTAATATTCATAATGTAGAATCTTTATGGGGTTTGAACCCTCAGCTGGAAGTCGTTTGTATTAAATTAGTTATGTTGAGTTTAGTAGGTTTTAAAATTCGGGATTAAAATATTCACTATGTTAACTAGGGTAAACCCTAAAAGAAAAAGACATGAATCTTTGTTTAACCTCTATGATAATTTTGTATGACTGTACAAGAAAATAAAATAATACTAAACATTTACAAAATTATGTACTACATTTAACCATTAGGTAAATCCATTATTATACTAGTTCTTAATAATATTATAAGATAGCTAAACATTTATGCTAGGAAAATTCTGTGTAAGCAATAGAATTCATTAACTATTAATTTACTGAAATTAAAATCCATACCTCATTTGAAACAATAAATAATTATGGAAACCTTCATCTTCAAAAATGAAACATAAAGGGATTAAAGATAATAAACTAGTAACAATATATAACCTCTTAACTTTGAAGTAGACAAACACCGAAAGAAGACCAATTCTCCCAAATGTCTCCTGATTGCAGCTAAGATCACTTGCTTTAGGACCCCCTAGCGTGTTCACTGAACCACTAGGATGAAGATACTGTGTGAAGCCTAATTAGTCCTCTCTATAACTTAGCAGTCACATTT
Source organism: Pseudotsuga menziesii (assembly GCA_001517045.1). NCBI lineage: Eukaryota > Viridiplantae > Streptophyta > Pinopsida > Pinales > Pinaceae > Pseudotsuga > Pseudotsuga menziesii. The sequence goes on from LPNX010236822.1 coordinate 302,299, forward strand.
ACAGTCAACACTCTCAAAACTCACTTTATCTTTCCCCTCATTGAATTCCTCTTGTGTGCCTAACTTTTCAGTTTCCACCAAAACCACAAGGTTCTAATCTCTTAGAATGTGTGAGACTCCTCCTCATTTGATGGTATATATAAGATTTCTTAGGAATTCAGGTCAGTTTTTCAATTAAATGAGCCACCTACTCAATTCTTCCTTTTTGAGAACATGACCACAATTATAGGGAAGTTGCCTCCCGCAACAGCTAGAAAGTGAATGTTGTTGCTTCCACTTGTCATTTTTTCCTTCTAAAACAAATCATTCTTCCTAGTGCGTCAATGAACACTCTTCAACATTCCTCGTTTGGTAGGTGTCTCTTCTTTTAATTATTTAATAATAAGATATTCAATTACAAACATCTTTGACCATCCTTGGTCAACAACATAAAAATTTACAATAACTTTTAAAGTAATGTCTTTTTACAAAATAAAAATAAAAACTTTTTTAGTTCTAGGTGGGTTACAAAATCTTTCAAGATTTTTCCAAAGTGTATTTCAAGATCCATGCCAAGGACATAGTAAAATTGTATGGCTTCTAAAACTGGTTTGACCAATACCAATATACCAACTCTAGAAATCCAGCGGCGACTCCAGATATTTTTTCTCTTATCTAGCTTTACCAATAACCAATTCTAGTCTTCCTTTCTATAATTATTACATTTTAGTCTAAATCTCAGATACTTTATCCCATCATCAAGAAAGTATAAGCTGAAAAGGAACAATGCAGTGTATATTTGTAAATACAAAGCCTCCATATTAATAGGTGTAAGGGTGTTTTTTTGCTCATTTAGAATCATACCTATAGCTCAGCCAATAATATTCTGAATATCTGATAGTTTTTCAGCATGTTTGGCTGACCCATCACAGAAAATTAGAATGTCGTCCATAAATAGAAGATGAGTGATGATGAGGTTGTTTACAATCTTGATCCCTGAAAATGATCCTCTCCTCTTTGCATCTATAATTTCTCTATTGAGTCCTTATGCTACAATCAGAAAGAGAAATGGAGAGAGGGGGAAACCTTGATAGATTCCTCTTTCATAAATGAAAAATGAGCAGACAAAGTTGTTTATCGATACTACAAATGATGTCAAAGTTATACAACAAAAGACCCATTTTATGAAAGAATAATTGAAACCAAGATAAGTCATCAGAATCCTTAAGTACATCCAACTTACTTTGTCAAAATATTTTGAGAGGTCAATTTTAATTACTGCTCTCTTTAACTTTATGGATTTTGAACTATGCAAACCTTCTTTAGAAACCCCAATAGCTTTATGAATTTGTCTGTTTTCCAAAAAACAAACTGTTCATGGGAGATAATCTTTGAAAGCAACTTCTTTAGTATTCTTTCAATGACTTTGGAAACCACTTTCTAAGTGATGTTACATGCGAAGATTGGTTTGTAGTCTTCAAGGGTGTCTGGATGGTCTGATTTTGGAAAGAGAGCAATGAAAGTGAAGTTTAGAGGGGGATGAATGTGGCCTTTAAGACGGGATTCCTCAACCAGTTGATTAGATACATTCCAATAGTGTAAAAAAGGACTCGAAAAAAATCAAATTTCCATCCATCTAGTCCTCTACTTTCATCTTTTTCAAAATTGGGCAGATTTTCCTTTAATTCATCTTCTGAAATTTCTTCCATCAGCTCATTATTATCTTCATCGATTATTAGCCCTGGGAAGAGATGGGATAGCTGAACGGCCTCCTCTATGTTTTCCCAATTGTCAGCTTTGAAGAAAGATTCAAAATGTGATTTGCTCAAGTTTGCAAGATATTTGAAAGAGGAAACTACATCATTCTTATTATTTCTTAATTTCCATATAGTGTCATGCATCCAACTTCCTTTTTCAAAATACCGGAAAAATTTTGTATTGTCATCTCCACATTCTATCCAAGTAGCTCTACTTTTGATCCTCCATAAACTACAACAAATTTTGGAATTAGTATACCATTTAACGTCCCTTTTAAGTATAATTATTTTTTACATTGAGTGGTCAAACTAGATACTAAATGGGATGCATCATGGACAAAAATTAAAGCATCTCAAAAAACTTTTTTTTTGTTTGCTAGATAGCATCCTTTATGAGATCGAAAACAATGTCTATTGTTTTTCTTCCAGAATAACGTCCAAATTTGCTTCCTAAACAACATCAAGATTTTCTTCCTAAATAATGTCCTATTTTTCTTCCTAGAGAGTGTCTGCTTTTGCTTCTAAAATGGCAGCCCTGTTAGCGCCATATTTTCATCCTTAATAGAAACATTTTAGCATCTATGTTTGCATATATTTTCACACCATATTTGCATCCAAATTAGCATCCAATATTTCATCCATTGTTTCTACCACTTTAGCATCCCATTTTGCACCACGTTTTACTTCCAAATATGTGTCAATTTTTGCTTCCAAATTTGCACCAATTTTTGCTTCCTTTTTGCATCATGTTTTTCTACCAAAATGACGCCAAATATTTTTTCTATTGTTGCACCATATTTTTCTTCCTATGTAACACCATTTTTTTCAACCAAAGCAACATTTTATTTTGCTACCATATCAACACCATGTTTGGTTTCATCATTAGCACCAAGTATTGCATCACTTTTAATTCCTAGTTTCACATCTATATTTACGCCCATATTAGCACCTCTTTTTCTACTACTTTAGCACCCAATTTATCGTCTATTTTTACTCCAACACTAGCGCCACATTTTGTTTCTCGTTTAACTCCTTGGATTTCTTCTTATTTTGCTTCCTCATAAGCGCCTCATTTAGTTTCTCAATTAGAATCCATTTTTTCTCCTTTGTTTCCCACTAGTTTAGCTTTTAGTTTGTCTTATCCTTTGGTGTCCAAAATAACATCAAAATTGACTTCCAACTTAGAGCCAATTTTTGCCTCCAACGTTGATTCTAGATCTAGGACATAGTGGCCTTCCATTTTAGCTTTTGTTTTTGCTTCCTTATTAGCACCACACTAGAATTTTTATTTAACACCTACAACCATATCCAATTGTGTGCTAATATGTTTATTATATCAACTTATTATAATAATTCATTAATTTGAATAGTTTTCATATATCATTTACTTCATAGTTCTGAAATAACATAATGAAACATTCAAAATTGATTGTAGATACAATGATTGAAATTAATTGCATAGCATTTATGAAGAAATTTAACAAAAACGAAAAACATTTACCTAAAGCAGTAATATCATCATATATATTAATTTTCCATGAAAAGATCATTAACAACTTCATATATATAAATTTAAGATATAATAATGATAATATCATCATTATCTTTCATCGAAAGAAGTGAAATTATAAAACATCATCGCATCAATAACCTATCATACAGATCATCATATTAAGGTTAAAAAAATAAGTGAACAATATATATACATATACATATACATATACATATACATATACATATACATATACATATACATATACATATACATATACATATACATATACATATACATATATATATATATACATATATATATATATATATATATATATATATATTGAAAATATCAATATCACACGAATTTTTTTGGGGATATCCATATATAGAAAATTCAGAGAGATCAACAATTATCAAAGTTTATATGTCAATATGAATCCACCATACAAATAAAATGACCCAAAATGTTATATGAACTTGGATAATCACAAAAATAACAATATGTGTATAGTAGCATGGAGAAAGCAAAAAACATCCACAATTTCAATAGTAGCATCAATGGCTACCATCTTCATCATCATCATCAACTATCCTAACATCATATCCATCATCATTTTCATTTGATCCATTTGTATCATTATCAATAATATATTTCTCTAGTAAATCAGGGACAACATGATCAAGATCATCACCTAAGTAGTCATCTTCACCATTTTTCTGCAAATACCATGAAATAATCAATTCAAAGCATTAGTATTAGTTTTATTACATAATGCATTTTATGTGTTATATTGCAAATATTAGTGTAATAATTTATGCATTCTCACAAGTTTTCCAACCATGAATATAAACCTCATCACATCAACAAATAGTAACCACAGATATCAAGTGTATCCACAACTATGTATACACACACATGTGTACCATAAATTTTCATATCACAATAGAAGAAGACATAGATGCAAGGAAAAATAGCCATCCACGTGATTATATATAAAGTGAAGAAAAATATGATATCACATATGTTATTCTCTTCAAACCATATTTTTCCCTAAAGTTGTTATATCATTAAATCTATATATAAAAAGTTATTCAATCTATATCTTTAATAGCATATTAACCATGGTTTTCATCTCTTAATCAAGTTCATGAATTGTTTACATTGCAATCTAAGAGTAAATTTAATATAACATGCTTGATAATATACCCTCATAAACATGACTAAAAGAATATTATCATAGATATATTTTTTAACATAATAATCATATTATTGGAATAACAATCGCAAAGATTCATTGGAGTCACGTTATCCAAATACCTGTAGGAGGTAACAAAACTCAATTTCATTATTTTGAATTCGATTGGTATCTTTGAATGGCCATCAGAAGCAAGTTGAAACTCACCATAACTCAAAAACTGAGGCTTGAATGGAAAAAAATTTAGTTAAGTTGGATTTGTGACATCCGAATACTTCTAGGGACACCCCTATTGGGTGGTTTCATGGACCAAAAGTTGTTTGTTTTCACAGTTTTTTAAACCAAGGTTTTTCTTAGTGATGTGTAGTGCAATTTCTACATGATATGATAATATTTTGAAATTTTGACAAGTGAATGCATCAACATTGTAGTCATCTCACTCTTGTCCAAACAAACTTGTAGGAGGAAAAAAAACTAAATTTCGTTGCTTGGTTTGGGTTTTATGCCCCCAGTTGAAATTTGTCTGGTGTCCCTTGATGACCTGGATAAGTGAGAAGAAGCTCGGTATAAGTTGAAAAAAATTGCTCTAATGGAAAAAATGTCAGTTTCTTTCAATTCACGACATCTGAGTACCAATGGGGACACCTCTTTGATGTGGCTTCATGGACCGAAACTTATCTATTTTGTTGGTTTTCTAAATTAAGGTTTTTACAAGTGACGTGTAGTGAAATTTTTGTACGATAGGCTTAGATTTTGAAAAATGTGCCCAACGAGTGTGTGGGAATCGCAATCATCTTTTCCCAAACACACTTGCAATAGGAAACGAGACTCAATTTCATTGCTCGGTTTGGTTTTTATGCTCTTGGTTGAAATTTGTCTGGTGTCCCTGATTGGCATTGGTAAGAAAGATGAAACTTTCAATAACTTGACAATCAAGCCTCTGATGGAATAACATTCAGGTATGTTGGATTCACGACATCCGATTATGGCTAGAGACACTCTTGTTTGGTGGCTTCATGGACCAAATGTTTTATATTTTGACGATTTTCTAAATTAGGGTTTTGCTAAGTGACATGTAGTGCAATTTCTGCAGAATAGGCCAATATTTTGAAAAATGTGTTGAGTGAGTACATGGGAACCAAATTCATCTCTCCCTTTCCAAAACACACATGCATGAGTTAATAAAACTCAATTATGTTGCTCAATTTGGTTTGTATTCCCTAGTTTGAGATTTTCTCGGTGTCCCTAAATGGTCTTGAGAAGCGAGATAAACCTCACCATAACTCAGAAACTTAATATTTGATGGACAAAATTCCAGTTCCATTGCATTCATTACATCCGAGTACCACCTGGGACAGCCTTGTCCGGTGGCTCCATAGACCAAACATTCTCTATTTTGATAATTTTCTATACTAGGGTTTTAATCATTGATGTGTATTGCCATTTATGCATGATAGGATGTGATTTCAGAAAATGTGCCCAATGAGTGCATGGGCATCTCAGTCATCACTCTCTTTCCTAAACACACTTCCTAGAGGAAACAAAACTCAATTTTGTTGATCGGTTTGGCTTTTATCCTCCCAGTTGTTAGAATTTCTTAAGACCTAATTAGATTATATAGGATCTTTATCTGAAAGAATAAAAAGCACAAAAAATGAATAATATATAAAAGATGCACAAGACACAAAGATTTTCATTGGGGAAACCATAAAGGAGTAAACCTCACAAACTTCTTCAGAATAGTAAGATGATCAAAAGCAGTAATAAGAAATATTCAGTAGTTATCTTTCTCTCCTCCTATGATTGTCTCTCTCTCTCAAAAGCCTTAGAGAGTGTGTGAGGTGTGTATAAATGAGGGATAGCACCTCCCTATTAATACCCTTTCAAGTCACTGACCAAATATAATACTCAATCCTACATGTCATCTCACATGGGTCCCACTTCTCCTAGAGAGACCACAATTACATGTTACATGATGTTACACTAGGGACTATTTCTCGGACTTACAATGGAGTTTGTACCTCAAGGTCTAGACACAATTTAGACATCCCATAAAGGGGTAACACACATCCCCAATGGGGGTAAAACAACATACAATAATAATATATATTAGAATATCTTCCAAAGTTACAAATACATCAACACTCCCTCTTAACTAGGAAGGTATTCTCTCTCCACATAGTCATCTACTCATCTAGTCTGGTCTTCACTACATCATCATCATCACAGAGTCATAGAGTCTTCATTGTAGCTGCTACCATAATATTCTTATAACTTGATAATTGTCCCATACTATCTGTCATCAAAAGTTTCTACAATGCCAGCTCTTTTTGATGCTGGATGTAGGCCTAGTCCTCTGCCAGGTCTTCATCTACAGTACCAACCCTTTTTCATGCTATATGTAGGCCTATCCCTTCTAGGTCTTCATCATCTCTGCGAGCAAGCCATCAAGTAGGTACATCCTAGGACTTATTATATTCCTCTTGCAAAACCTGCAAGATCTCCCAAGACCTATTATATTCCACTGCAAAACCTAAAGGAGAATCTCATCACTGATTGCATTCCTTGCAATACCCGTGTACCCTAATATTACCACATCAGATCATCTCATTGTCCCACAGAGGAAATCTCGGATACACATAACAAAACACTTACATTCACTGGCATGGTAGGACACACCTACCACTACTCAGGAAAAGGGTTTAGCACTTACATCCATTGGCATGGTAGGACACACCAACTACCATCTGAGGAAAGGATCTGCACTTACATCCATCGGAATGGTAGGACACACCTACTACCATGTGAGGAAAGGCTCTGTACTTACATCCACTAACATGGTAGGACACACCTACTACCATCCTGGGAAAGGCTTTGCACTTACATCCACCAACATGGTAGAACACACCTACTACCATCCAGGGAAAGGAACTACACTTACATCCACCCGCATGGTAGGGAACACCTACTACCATCTGGGGAAAGGCTATGCACTTACATTCGACCATGGGAGACCCATCCTCCCACCATGTCGAAAAGGCTCATGTGTATCTGTGTCTTCTGAAATCATCACTTCCCTTTGGAGGGAACCTCGATCTGAAGAACACCAAGCTTCTCTCTGAAGTACTCAAACTTCACTCTGGCCATTTCTACCATAGAATCACATCAGGGCTGATTACATCCAAGGATAACCTGTGATCTTCGCCAGGAATGATTACATCTGAGGACAACCCACATGATTGATTACGTCTGAGAAACCTACGATCTTACCTAGGATCTTATGCTCAGACAACCTATCTCACCGTCTATGCTAGAACTCATCACTCCCTCTTTCAAGAGATATCAATCTAGATTACATTAGGGATGATTATAATAAAGCCCCCTAGATTTATATGTATAAAAAATGGGTGAATATCTCCGATATATAGGAAAATTTGAAGGCGATTTTATCAATAATATAATATTTATATATAAAAAAATTGGCGAATCTTTCATTTTATTATATAATGTTGTAAAATCTTGGCGAATCTTTCATTTTATTATATAATATTGTAAAATATTGGCGAATCTTTCACTAAGTTATAAGATATTGTAAAATCTTGGCAAATATTTAACTTCATTATAAAAAATTGTAAAAAATGGTGAATATTTCACTGATTTATAGAATATTGTCAAAATAGAGGAACAACAACATTAGTCAAATAAAATGAATCACATCATCAACAACAGAACATGTAGACTCACAAGTAACAACTGGAAGGTGTCAGTGAAACACAACTGCACTGACTAGATTCAAGGCAAGTGGGGACTCCACTTGTTATCTCATCCCTTAATGGTCCAGCGGACATGTGGGGACCTGAATCTTGACAAAATGATAAACTAATAGAATCATACATTATGCTCGATCTTGGCCTCCACTAGCCAGTTATGGTCATGGAGGCTAATACAATTACACATTGTAATTATGCCAATTGATTATTGCATTAGATGAATGTTGGTCTTGTGCCAATAGGTATCCTACGATCAATGCATAGGAACCTAGTGCATAGACCATTTTTCTCTTTGCTTAGCTATGTAGAGATCATTTTTTTTTAGTAACGATAAGTATTTACAAACAAAATATACAATCAGCGTAAAAGAATTGAAAAAACTAAAGACAATTAATTCATGCAACTAAAAGTTAATAAATAAATCTTTTCTCAAACCCTAAAACCAACCTTGATTCAAGTTACAACAAAGGGTTAAATCAAGCATTGAATGAGAACTAGAAGCATTCAAAGGATTTAACATAATATTTAACCAAAATACACACAAACTTCAAAAATTGACAAAATGCTTCAAACAAAAGCAATAAACAAACCATAAAAAAAATTCTAGATATTCGTGCTAAACACCAACATGGTTTCATGTACTTGAATAAGCCCATTCTTACTTAGAGAAAGTGTTGTCAAATTAGTTATTTATCATTTAATGTTAGGAAACTATCTATGTGAAGAGATAGCTCCTAGTCCCAGCTTTCTCAAATTCCAACATCATTTGCTGTCACATACAAGAAAGATACAATGTAAGAGATAAATATCAAACCATCAATCTTAAAATAAGCTGCATGAAGATAATGTAGCTCAAATAATCATGTTACAACAAAAAAGTACAATGTAGAATCTATTTGTACCTAAAACATGAACTCAAATTCATATACATTGATCACCACTGACCAACAAGGGTACATGGAACACCTAGACCAAAATAAGACTCAAGAAGTTTAATAGTATTAGGCTTCAGAACATGGTTCTCTTGCAAGTAAGATTTAGTCATTCAAGTCTGTCCTTGAGTAGTATTTTAGTAATACTCAAGCCTTCCATTGACCTTCTTCTGTTCAAATTTAAATCTAGTTATTTTGTGTAGATCCCATTATAAATGACTCTCCCTGTGAGGATCACCTCATCATCTTTCTCATGTAAATCCAAATTCGAAAACAAATACAATTCTATCTCCAGTCTGCCCAAAATGATATCTTCAATGCAATTAATGCATCAACTCTTCCATCTACTATTGTATTGTTGTTCAACAAACTAAGGCATGCCACGGTACTATGGTTTATTCACATTACCAATTTTCTAATTGATTTGACTTTAAAAGGCGTGCCAAACAAAATCCTTCAACTCTCCCTGCTTTTGAGAAGAACTAACAACAGCCCTTAATTAGCACATATGTTATCCTCAAGAATCTTGTTTCACTGATTAAGGAAGTCTTCAAATAATATTTCAATATGCTACCAACAATCAAAATAGTTCCAAATCATGCTAAAAAACTTAGCGAATAAGTTCATGATTTCTGCTTAATTTTTAAAGTGCTTCCTTTAATCTCAAAGAATATAATTAGTATTACAAATGACCTCTTCATAGAACTCGATGGGTGAACCATGAAAATATTCTACAATGAGCACCTAGCCCCAATCACTTATTCATATGCTTTCCAGGAATTATAACTCAGTGGGTGTCCTTGCAAGTTGCCACCTCCACTGCTGAACCACAACTCCATCAATGAGTCTTATTCCAATCTGAATATTAACTAGTCTGAATATTAACAAAAAAATGGACAAGAATGGTTGTATTATTCCTTGAAATTCCTAATTAAGTTCTTTGGTTTTCCAAATTATTTCTTTGATGTGTTAAACCATTCATTTTGAAGAAAACTAACCCTACAACAACATCAAAAATCCCAAATTACCCTTAAATCCATAATCATGTGAGGGCCATAACAATCCACTTCACAGCCAATGCAATCCTTTCTGCATGAATACTAGTCAGCCCAAGACCTTTCTTTTCTCTACCAATGTTGTAAATGTCCAAGGAAACTGGTGGTAGACCTTTCTCCCCAAGTAAAAATTGTTAGAATACATTTTATAATTTAGCCTCTCTGAAAAGGAAAACAAAAAAAGTACTGCTAAGTGAATAGTAATCATAGGAGAAACTATCACAGTGATCATAGGAGTCAAGTTTAGTTATTCCTAAAGTTTGGAAAATATAAATTTTCATAAATTGATCCTGTAACCTTTCTATTTACAATATGTTTCTTAGTGAAGTATTTTTTCTATATACCTTAAAATCATCAAAATTTCATTTAACTGAAATTGTGTCAATTGTTAGAGAATTTAAAGTTTGAACAATCCATACATATGACAGGTTGTTGTAGTGGCCCCAAATGTACCAACCACATATGAAATGCACTTTGGAGTGCCAATGGCAGGGGCAGTGCTCAACACTCTAAATATTAGACATCATGCACACACAATGTCTCTCATTTTGAAGCATTCAGAAGCCAAGGTGGTGTTTGTGGATTACCAATTCTTGGAAGTTACAATGGTAGCAGTTAGGAATCTTTCTTAGGTGACATAGGAATTACCATTAATTATTGTGATCCATGAACTCGAAAAATCTAGAGAATATTCTTTGACTGAAGATCATAAAGATCTTCTTGATTATGAAAAGCTTTTGATAAGTGAAGATCCAAATTTTGAGACTCGCTGGCCTAAAGATGAATGGGAAGTTATCTCATTAAACTACACATCAAGAACCATGTCTAGTCCTAAAGGTGTTGTGTACAGTCATATAGGTGCCTATCTCAATACAATTGGTATTATTTTAGCATGGGAAATGAATTCTAGGCATGTTTACTAGTGGACAACACCCATGTTTCATTGTAACAGTTGGGGATTTCAATGGGGCATAACTGCACAAGCACTAGTATTTGCTACAGAAGTGTAAATGCAAAAGACATATTTGATGCCATTGCTGAGCACAAAGTCACCCACTTATGTGCAGTGCCAACAGTTTTAAGTATCATTGCAAATGCACCACCCCGTGAAATAAGACCACTTCCTCACATTGTAGATGCTAAACACACTTGCTACTTTTTCACCCTCAAATATGATTTATGTGCTCAAGTAAATAAAGCACCCCATGGTTCAAAATATATGTATAGAAGAGTAGCATGGCACATCAACTGACCAATTCATTCTAAGAAGATCCCAGGTTTTCAAGATATCCACTACTTGTCAACTATAAGCCATCAGTTTTATGAAGGGATTAAGATCTTGCTACAAGGTGTTTTGCATCGGAATCCACACACATTGCTGCATAAGTGATTATGCCTAAGCAATCACTAAGACGATGGTAATGAACATAGATACTTAAAATACTAGACACAACTGCTACCTTTTCATTCTCAAATATGCACTATACACTCATGTAAAGCAATATAGTAAGGAAAAGAAACACAACACATTGACCAACACCTCCAATCTAAGGAGACTCTACCATTATTGGTTTTCAAGATATTCACTCCTTATCAACTATAAGACATTTGTTTTTGAATGGGATTCCACAGACATTACCTCATAAGTAAGCATGCCTAAGCAGTCAATGAAGTTAACATCAAATATTTTACCCATGATAATTTGCACATTCCAGTCATATACTAGTGATGTCATCAATATGTACTTCATTGTATCATCATAATCAAAATCGTCATGGAATCCCCATAGCATCTATGAAAGAAAAGATTTGTCAATGAGCATAATGCTTATAACATGCTTATCTCATAAAGAGTATCGCATTATGATTATTCCAACAAAGATAGAATGGAAAATAGGTTTATATATTGGACACTAAACTTGTAGTCTTATAAATCATGCCATTATATATCCTAGGTCTCAGTCGGTCAGGTTTTCAGCCTCATGTTTTTGTATTAGGGTTTCATGTTTTCAATCCTCGTATATGCAATAAAACCATAATCCAAACACAGTTTAAATTTAAACACATTTAGTACCCAATTATATATAACATGCCTAAAGAATCCATATCTATGAGAGTCCATGCATCATCCAAGAACCTACTTCCAACAAACCATAATAATAATGCACCCATATAATCAATTAAAAATATGAACAGTAAATAAAAACAACATGCATTACTACAAATGAAAACCTCCATAGAGTTATAGAACTCCTAACTATCCAAAATGATTTCTAAACCAACACACAAATATCTCTATAGCTCGATGCATATAAATATCAGTGTGCAATATATTATCCCATAATTGACAGAAGATATCAAACTGCATAACCTCCTCATCAATAATTGTCCCATTAGCCATACATAAGATATTGCAATCTCTAGAAAGCTCAGGAAGAGGTAAGGAAGAATTTTACTATTTGTATTGTGTTTTGAATGTAGACGATAATTAGTAAATTATGTTTCAAATATCATTTTGGGGAATATATTGTGAAGGGCCAGAAAACAAACTTATTGGAAATATTGGGGACAATAGCATAATTTATCGGAAAATATCTGCAATCATAAACTTGGACCTCAAAAACTAAGAAAGTATCAGAAACATCGTCAACCTAAAAAACTCAGAAAAATTCAAAAATATCAGGAGAAATCAGTGATTTTGGAACACACTAATTAGTGCCTCAGCTAGTTTCTTTTTTCTCTACACATTGAAATGTATCAACAAATATATATATATAAGCAACTTGGTAAGGTTTCTCTATTTTTTTGTGCTCTTTGTTTGTCCTTCATAGTTTCTTTGTTTTCTTGGAACATTAATTTGAGTACATAAAATACATATATCTGTTAGTATGGCTTAGTAGTTGATGGGATTTTTATTCACATCTAGTGCTTACAATTTATATTGAATCTTAACATATATTAGCATTAGAATTTAAAATAGTCAGCCTTCATAGTCTTGAGGCTTGGATTTAGCTCTATTGGACTGGGGACCCTGCTTGCCTAGTGAACGGTAAGCCACTTCTATTGAGGAAAAGAAGTTTTTTCATTCCTCTTTGAAATAAAACCAAGTAAAGATAAACCATGTAGAGGTGGTCCTTGGTTCTGATCCATAATTGCTCAGCCTATGGCTAAGTCATTTCACTAGTATGGACCTTAATTATTTTTGCAAAAACTTATAATGTTTCTCTCTGTTTTCTATTTCATTGCAAATTAATTATGATTGTGTATTACAATATTACTTGCAAACTATAATTTAAATGAGGAAGAAAACCATCTCTGAAGCATCAATTACATACACAGAACTAACACAGATTTTAACCTGGAAACCTATTTGTGAAAACCAACATGGCCTTTGTTTGGCTCTTTCTGTGCTCATGAATGATGACAAATATCAGCTATATACTCTTAGATAGATATTTTTTGTATTCTTACTCCATGGTTGCATTTTGCAGATTGTATCTGCAATCATAAACTTGGACCTAAAAAACTAAGAAAGTATCAGAAACATCATCAACCTAAAAAACTTAGAAAAATTCAGAAATATCAGGAGAAATTGGTGATATTTGCAACACACTAATTAGTGCTTCAGCTAGTTGCTTTTTTCTCTACACATTGAAATGTATCAACAAATATATATAAGAAACTTGGTAAGGTTTCTCTAATTTTTTGTGCTCTTTGTTTGTCCTTCATAGTTTCTTTGTTTTCTTGGAACATTAATTCGAGTACATAAAATACATATATCTACTGCTATGACTTAGTAGTTTATGGGATTATTATTCACATCTAGTTCTTACAATTTATATCGAATCTTAACTTATATTAGCATCAACATTTAAAATAATCAGCCTTCATAGTCTCGAGGTTTGGATTCAGATCTATTGGACCTTGCTTGTCCAATGAAGGGTAAGCCACTTCTATTGAGGAAAATAAGTTTTTTCATTCCTCTTTGAAATAACATCAGGTAAAGATAAACCATGCAGAGGTGGCCCTTGGTTCTGATCCATAATCGCTTAGCCTATGGCTGAGTTATTTCACTAGTATGGACCTTAATTATTTTTGCAGAAAGTTATAATGTTTCTCTATGTTTTCTATTTCATTGCAAATTAATTCTGATTGTGTATTACAATATTACCTGCAAACTGTAATTAAAATGAGGAATAAAACCAATTCCAAAGCATCAATTACATACACAGGACTAACACAGATTTTACCCTGGAAACCCATTTGTGAAAACCAGCATGGCTTTTGTTTGGCTCTTTCTGTGGTCAGGAATGATGACAAATATCAGCTATATACTCTTGGATAGATATTTTGTGTATTCTTACTCCATGGTTGCATTTTTCATATTGCATATGCAATCATAAACTTGGACCTAAAAAACTAAGAAAGTATTAGAAACATCATCAACCTAAAAAACTCAGAAATATTCAGAAATATTAGGAGAAATCGACGATATTTGCAACACACTAATTAGTGCCTCATCTAGTTGCTTTTTTCTCTACACATTGAAATGTATCAACAAATATATATAAGCAACTTGGTAAGGTTTCTCTAATTTTTTATGCTCTTTGTTTGTCCTTCATAGTTTCTTTGTTTTCTTAGAACATTAATTGAGTACATAAAATACATATATCTACTGGTATGTCTTAGTAGTTGATGGGATTTTTATTCACATCTAGTGCTTACAATTTATACTGAATCTTAACTTATATTAGCATTAGAATTTAAAATAATCAGCCTTCATAGTCTTGAGGCTTGGATTTAGCTCTATTGGACCCTACTTGTCTAGTGAAGGGTAAGCCACTTCTATTGAGGAAAATAAGTTTTTTCATTACTCTTTGAAATAAAACCAGGTAAAGATAAACTATGCAGAGGTGCCCATTGGTTCTAATCCATAATCGCTCAGCCTATGGCTGATTCATTTCACTAGTATGGACCTTAATTATTTTTGCAGAAAGTTATAATGTTTCTCTCTGTTTTCTATTTTATTGCAAATTAATTCTGATTATGTATTACAATATTACTTGCAAACTATAATTGAAATAAGGAAGAAAACCAATTTTGAAGCATCAATTACATACACAGAACTAACACATATTTTACCCTGGAAACACATTTGTGAAAACCAGCATGGCCTTTTTTGCCTCTTTCTATGCTCAAGAATGATGACAAATATCAGTTATATACTCTTAGACATATATTTTGTGTATTCTTACTCCATGGTTGCATTTTGCATATTGCATATTGGATTTGAGATAATCTTTGTTCTCTGTGGATAGGGTCACAGTTCTCTTTGTCCTCATGATCTAGGAACATACTTCTCATTTTGAGTGTTTAGTTTTTTGGTTTTGTGCCATCAAATTCTGAAGCTTTCAACTTCCAATGCAAATTTTCCAACCGATGTCCCAATCTCCCTATTTATTCCCACCTCTGTTGGATTCTCTTCTCTTGGAATGCATAGAGTCTCTCCCCTTGATTGATCAACAAGCTTTTAAAGAGGGCCACACTCAATAGTCCCAATCACTAGATTTAACCCAAATGATGGGATGGCTGACAATTTAGGTCTAAGGGCATAAAACCAAGGGATGTAAAGCAACAAAAAACCCATTCAATATCCATTCCCACACAACAAACAACTAGAGACACCACAAGATTTCCCCGTTACACCACCTGAATCTCACAGAAAATATTTTGATATTTCTCTCAATTAGCACAAAGCAAGGGTTTTAATCACTAATAAAAGATCCAACTTCACGTTCAATGTGAATGTGTCGAATCAGGTAACAACTTTCCTGTGCAAAAATGGGGAAATCTAGACAACCCTCTACTGGTAAAAATATATACTTTATATTGTGTTGTATAAGCAATTTATATTTTAAATATAAGCGAAGGGTGGAATCAGGGAAAGACTTAGCACAAATGAATTTCTCATGACCTTAAATAAAAAGAAAGTAGATTCAATCAACTTTAGAGTAAATACTAAAACCTCTACGGCTATGCAAGGAATAAAATAGAACTTAGACTCATTCGATCGATATGGTTCACTGCCTTACTATGGTTGTTGTTATGAACAGTTTGGTCCAATATTCAAGTTTCTTCATATTGAAACTCTTTAAGGATATTCAATAGGGAATTGCATATCAAAATAGGGGTATAGTGAATGATGAGTTATTACAGAAATCCAGAATTATTGCTTTTTATGTTCTGTCACCAAAGAACGATGGACATACCATAGATTCACAATTAAGAGAAAATATAGTCAGGGAATGTCATAATGAACATATGCAAGCATGTATGCCCAAGAGAAACCAAAAGAGAGAAAGAGAATCTGCACAGGGGAGAAACATGATTGGTGTTTTAGTGGGTGCTTAAATCAAAGAAGAGCATTGACTCCTATAGCATTTCTGCCAAATGGATCAGGATTACCAAGAAAGTGGTGGCAGATATGTTGGAATTGTGTCCCCATGTATCCCATGATTGCCTCCATTATGTCTACGATTCAACAGTCATAGGACTGTTAGGAATTGCATTTATTTAAGTTTCTATGATTTGTTGGCCTCTATTAGCAATGTCATGGAGGAGTTATTGTGCCTTTTGTAGTCAGGTACACATATTGAAGGGTGTGTTAATGTTACAAATAATATATATATATAT
>LPNX010236822.1:321060-363804 GCA_001517045.1 Pseudotsuga menziesii
GGGTCGGTCAGTTTGACCACTGGTTCAGATTTTGTAACCTTGATCCCAATGCACTTCCTTGGAAGAGAACGCTCTCTAGGGTTTGTTGATAAAAACCTAGGGCGAAATTTTAGGGTGGACCAAAAAACCAAATTCATGGATAGAACTTCACTTTTCTATTTTTTGAGGAAAAATTAGGGTTTTTTCTTACAATATTATATTTTTTTATTAAAATAAAAACATATAAAAAATTTATAAAAAGAGAGAGAGTTGAAGGATAGGGTATTATATTTTTGTCTCAAACCCTAGGGCTACGAGAGATCAAGTCTAACATCGCTCCTCTTAAAATGGTATTAAATACTTGCAACTAGAGCTAAGATAACACCTCAAGGGTTAGGTAGCAAAACCCTAATTAGGGAAAATAGGGAAGTCCAAGGCCCAATAAAATTACAAAGAGCACCTTGGAATAATAATAATGGATCATTGCATACTCCATCTTTCTTACTTCTATAAACCTAATAAACTTACCTAAGGCCTTACCAATTTTCTCCATTACCTCGTCTTCACATAAGGAAAGGATAAACTGGGGACTATAACCCAAAAAAACATGGAATATGGGTTTAATTATGGGAACCAAGTTGCCAAGAAGAACCATCCCCACCCCAAGTCGAGGACCCTTCTTCCATTACTCTCTTTATATCTTCAACTTCATTGTAACAAACTATGAAAATCCTTGAAACATGGAATCTTACCAATAAATTTGTTGTCCATTTGTCACTTATCGAGCTCATGAAAGGATCACAATTTGGCCAATATCTGTCAAAAAAATAGATCAAGGCCTCATCTTTGAATGCTTTAATATTATTACAAACATATTTTGATGATACTTTTTGAACCTAGATAGAGCCTGATATCTCCATTATGAATCTTCCAGCATGAGACAAATTTTGGGTTTGAGAACCATTCAGTCATTGATAGATCTAACCACATATTTAACTTATATCACTTAAAGAAGAGAAGCACCTTTAATTGAATAACCTGGATTAATACCCTTCAAATATTGAACATTCGATGGAGACTTTGCAGCTGACTCCCCTCTGGAAAAGGAGGGAATCTAACAACCAGAATTTTCCTTCAAAGCAACTTATCCTTAGTAGAAGAAGGACCTAAGGCCAAGGAGGGTACCTTTACCACCATAGACATTGATCTCCTGTGGGTCATGCACAACTTGCTCATGAGCATACAGAAGACAGTGACTAATATCTGTTGAGAAGAATGTAGGCATATTTATTGTTCCAAGTGATGAGTAAATTGCTCTCCAAGGGATCTATCTTTTTTTTATAGTAATGAAATATATTCTCAATATTGAATTGCAGTTGTTATCTATGTGATGTTGTTAAACTATCTCACTTCAATGGCATATGCCTCTATTGGGATTTCGTTCAACATTAATACCCCTACTCTTCAATCAGTAAAAATAATAAATTCGTCAATAAATTTCCCAACACAATGGTAGAGCCACAATGTAGGTACAATTAAAAAAGTCCCAAGTCAAACATTAATACCCCTCCTCTTCAATCAGTAAAAAAAATGAATTTGTTAATAAGTTTCCCAATGCAATGGTAGAGCCACAATGTAGATATAATTATAAAAGTCCCAACTCAACATCACAAGTAGGTTATCTCCCATTTCTATCCAGATCCATCATAATAGATGAATACCTTATAAATTGAAGCAGGGATGACCTTGACAGTCATTGAAATACATAGTCTAAGAAAAAGCACAAGATACTAGACTACCGATGAATTGGGGCTTGGATTCTATTTGGCATTCTTTAGGACTCCATAATAATTGAACTGATAGACCAAAAATGAGGAACAAAGAGGATAGGGACTCTGAGAACAATAGATGAGAGACAAATTCAGCCTGTCCATCTAGCAAATGGTCAGGGAGTCTCAATCCCATAAAAAATAAACCCCCCTACAACCACTTGAACAAAAAATTATACATTTGTCTGATCCAATAGTAGTTAAAAATATGTAGAGAACCCTAGTTTATGCCACCTATACTATTTTCCTTGACTTTTCTTATAGGTATTTTATAGGCACTTAGTATGTTATAGGTACTACAAGTTATGCTTAATATGTACTTGTATCGGCAACTAATGATGTTGTTCCTTTGACTAAATCTACCCTTGCTTCCTATGCTACTCCACAAACAATACAAAAGACATGAATACATGAATGAATGCCATACAAGTTCACAACTATGTGACTAATAACGAAACAAAATATGTGTCCAGATAGGAAAGTATCTTGTTGTGGGAGGATAGAATTCTTTCCAAGCCAACAGTGCAATAGAGTATAAGCTTCCATAATCTGTAAAGAAGCAAACTGTGTCAAGACTGAATAATATCCTACTATGGGAGGAGGATAGAATTCCTTCCAGGCCATATGTGGAAGAAAGTATAAACTTCCATAGTAATATTGCATGGTTTAAGGCCCAGTAGCTAACCCACATGTCAAATATTCCAATATGGGTCCTGGGATAATGACTACCTCAACTGGTTGAGTTGGAAATCAAGCAGGGCACTAAATCTGCCTCTGAATGTGATACAAAGAATCATCAGCTCCTTCTGCCAGTAATGTAAGGGCAAGTGCCAACTATGATGAACCATCCAGACAATATAATCTGAGGGGAATCCAGAGATTTCTATACCATGAAGATACAATATCCCTAGCATAAATACCAGAATTACATTTGGACAAAGGATTCCTTGCCAATATGATTTGCTGCTATTAAAATCAAGCGACAAATCAAGTGTTCCTAGCTCCTCTTCCTGAAGTTCTAGATGATCCACCATACTATTCCTTTTATAGGCCAAAGGGAGACATAGTCACCATTAAAGACATGGAATTTGAGGCTCCCCTAAATATAATATACGCCTTAGTGAACTCAAATGGATTCAATAACCACAAAATAGGAGCCTATTAGAAGACAAAGAAGTATCCAAAGAAATAAGAGGTGCTCTACTTTGATCTTCCTCAAGATCGTGAATTTAACAAATATATGATAACCTTCACCATGATGAAGAGGAAGAATCAAGATCCAGGGATGATGATGATGATGGAAGAAATTGGAAGCAATTGAATCATTTACCTTCCTTGTCTCACGAGTCACATTAGCCAACAATTGGGATCAAGGTGGAATTGCTGTAACTTGGCTCTAGGAATGGCTATAGAGGTTTTAAGAAGATAGGGGAAGGGAAGGTGAATGCTATACACCACACATGCTGGAGAATGAGTACACACACTGCTCAGTTATTTCCATTCTTGTAGGGGATGAAAACACATTAGTTTGGGACTGCTTCAGATCTGATCTATCACTATTATGAAGCTACTAATTGTTGATGTAATTGTAACTTCAGAATGTATCCACTTGTATTTCTTATCTATTGTAAACCTATGTTTATTCTGGGATGTTCTTGTGTCATGTCATGCCCCGATGTTCCTATCAGGAGAATCTATAATGTAAACAAGTCATGTCAAGTCATTGTGGGTAACCCTCCTATTGTCTAAGGGTTAAAGTCCCCGTAGTTCCGGGGCACTAGGGTTATTAGACTCACCTAGTGAAGTCAGAACTAGTAGGGTTTTAGTCATGTCGAGGTTAGTATAAATAGACAGTTGGACTCTCTATTTAGAACACAACCCATACACACTCAAGTGTAGCACATAGTTGAGGAAGAGAAAGACACTGGGGATAGAGGAAAGAGCTTACTGCTGTCAGGAGATTGTTTTACTGTTTTTGGGTTTCACTTCTGTGCTAATTCTATCTCTGAGGAAGTTGCGGAGTTTTCTCCATTTATGGATTCCTCAAGGAAAAACATTGTGTTCATTGTCTCTTGTGTTTGATTGTTGTGCTTGTTTTTCTCTCAGTTAAATATCCTAATGATATGCTAGCTTAATGTTGAAAAACTAACATGGTATCAGAGCTAACCTGAGAAGAAGACACTGTGCAACTGTGGGAACTAGGGCTTCCTATTGTGTGGATCTCTCTCCATATATTTTCAGCAAAAATAAGTTGGAATAACTCTCCTCCCTAGGGTGCATATTTCTGTCGAAGCAAAATCCAATTCTGAGGTTTTTCAGTTTTGGACCCGACACTACTGCCGAAAATTAGGGCTTTTCACAGAAGAGGAATTTTTCAGTGAGCCCAAGCCTGAATTGATCTCCTCCCCAAAATCAAAGTTAGGGATCAATTTTAAAGCATTTGGTTGGACAGAACTCTAGAAAAGAAAAACCCTAATATTGTCCTAAACCAGTACTGCAGGATTTCAGCTTCAAATCCAGATCGGACATCTTGACCTAGTAAGATCTAAATCTTTTGTATTTCCATTTGAGGTTCTCAGTTAAGATGTCTCATCATACCAATCTTGATGAAAAGATTGAGGGAGCTGATAACTTCCGAGCTTGGAAGTATAGGATCTCCATGGTCCTAGAAGAAAATGAGTTGGACTCCTATATCCAGGAGGAGGTTCCACTTCCAGAGGGAGATGAGGCCAAGGCCTTACATAAGAAGAATTTGGTTATGGCAAAGAGGATCATTGTTGATTCTATCAAGGATCACCTCATTCCACAAGTGTCCTCTCTCAAGACACCTAAAGCCATGTTTGATGCCCTAACCAAATTGTTTGAAGGGAAGAACATCAATCGGAAGATGACTCTAAGGAACCAGTTGAAGAATGTCAAGATCCAGAATGAGGAGACCATCCAGTCATAATTCACAAGGGTCTCCCAGATCAAAGAATAATTAGAAGCTGTAGATGAAGAAGTGGAGAATGCATAAATTGTGATGAAAACATTGAATGGCCTCCCTAAGTCATGGGATTCTTTCATCCAAGAAATATGTGCTAGAAAGAAGTTGGTCAATTTTAGTAGACTGTGGGAACAATGCTCTCAATAAGAAGCTTGGATAGCTGCTCAAGAAGAACAGATGGGAAGTGAAGATCAAGCTCTCACAATACACTCCAAGAAAGGAAGAAGAGAAATTCATCATAACCAAGGTAAGCATTCTCATCAGAAAAATAACTTTATGAGAAGGGATCCATCTAGAATCAGATGTTATACATGTGACGAAATAAGACACTTTGCTAAAAATTGTCCCAAGAATAAGAATGGATCCAAGAAGAAGAGGAACTCCAAAAGAAGACATCATGCTCACACTGTTGAGGATGATGATCCTCCTAGGAAGAGAGTAAAACAAGAAAGTGAAGACTCTTCAAGTGAAGATGAATATGTTCTAATCTCTGCTCTCACGGGAACTATCACACATAGAAGCAAAGATTGGCTTATTGACAGTGGGGCTTCCAAGCACATGACAGGTTTTAAGGAATCCTTTGAGAAACTATCTAAACATAACTCACCCCATAAGGTGAAGCTTAGGGATGACTACCAATATCCCATAAAAGGTAGTGGTAAATACTCCTACAAGCTAGACTCCAAAAATTCTATAAACTAACAGATGTCTCATGTGTACCAGCATTGAAGAAGAATATTCTATCCATATCAAAATTGGATGCAAAAGGTATGAGGGTTGCATTTGTAGATGGCCAAGTCTTCATGTCGCCAATAGGAAAGACTATTGATGATGCAATAGTGATTGGAGAACAAGAAGGAGGCTTATACAAGCTGAAGGGCCATCCAAAACAAGCTATGGTCCATGACACAGTAGAGCCAAATGAACTTTGGCATAGAAGGCTTTCACATGTGCATTACAGAGCACTACCACTTGCAAGCAAAGCTGTTGAAGGTCTTCTAGAAATTCAAGAAAAACATGAAGGGGTCTACAAAGGATGTGTGAAAGGAAAGAATACAAAGAAGACATTTCCAAGTAGAGAGAGAAAGCCAAAACGAATCTTGGAAATCATCCACTCCGATGTATGTGGACCAATGTCATCAATCTCACTAAGCAGGTATGTATACTATGTTTCTTTCATTGATGAATTTTCTAAGAAGACATGGATTTACTTCATGAAGAACAAATATGAATTTTTCAGCAAGTTCAAGGAATTCAAATCCTTGATAGAGAATCACACAGAAAAGAATATCAAGACCTTTCGATCATATAATGGCAGAGAATTCACATCAAATGAATTCAAAGAATTATGCAAAGAATCAGGGATTAAGAGGGAGTTGTCCACTCCTTACAATCCACAATAGAATGGGGTTCCAGAAAGGAAGAATAGAACCATCATGGAAGCTGCAAGAGCAATGCTTCATGATCAAGATATTGCTATGCATCTATGGGTGGAAGCAGCCATAATAGTGGTGTATGTATAGAACCATACTCCACATAGAGTATTCGAGAACAAGACTCCTGAAGAAGTATTCTCTGGAAAGAAACCAGAAGTCAGCCATCTCAGAATATTCGGCAGTCCAATGTACATACACATACTAAAAGAAAAGATAACAAAACTAGATCCTTCAAGAAAGAAGGGTATATTTGTGGGATACTCTGAAAGCTTTAAGGCTTACAGAATATACTTTCCAGGATACAAGAAGATCAACATCAGCAGGGATGTAACATTTAATGAAGACACAGCTTACAACAAATCCAGAAAAATACCTGCAAAAGAAACTGAAGAAGCAGAAGCACCCAGAATGCCATTGAGTGATGTTTCATCAGAGACCATTGATGCCATGATGTATCTTCAGATGATTAGGTCCTTGATGTACCTGACGAACACGATACCAGACATTTGCTTTGCTGTGAACATCTTGAGCTAGTTCTTGACAAATCTGAGACATGTTCACTTGATTGTTACAAAGCACATTCTGAGGTACCTGAGGGGTACAATTGATTATGGGCTCAAGTATGAGGCAAATTAGAAGATTAACCTAGAGGGTTATGTTGATTCAGATGAGGCAGGAAGTGCCATCGATAGGAAAAGCACTTCAGGTTGTTTCTTTAGTATGGGATCAGGTGTGATCTCTTGGTTTAGTAGGAAGCAATCCTATGTGGAACTAAGTATAGCTAAAGCAGAGTATGTCACAGCTTGTTCAGCTAGTTGTGAGGCAATATGGCTGTGGAAGCTACTGTCTAATTTATTTGATCTCAAGATGGATTCTACTTGTATGAATTGTGACAACCAGAGTTGCATAAAGTTGTCATAGAATCCAATGTTCCATGACAAGTCGAAGTATATCGAGATCAAATATCACTATATCAGGGATATGGTGCAGAAGGGAGTAGTGAAGCTCCAATATGTTGCGATGGAAGAACTCATAGCTGATGTATTGACGAAGCCATTGGCTAGGGTGAAGTTCAAGTAATTTAGGGAGAAGCTTAGTGTTCTCCAGATAGAGGTTTCCTCCAAGGGAAAGTGATGAGTCCCATATCCATTCTGTCATGGTAAGAGGATTGGTTCCTTCCATGTCAAATATGAGTGTTGAGATCCATAGCCATTCTGAAGAGTAAGTCAGATATAAGGGCTGAGCCATTATTTCATGGTGAGAGGATTGGTTCCTTCCATGTCATATGTGAGTGCTAGACATTCTGTCGAGTAGGACAGATGTAAGGGAAACTACCATTCTCCTGGAGAATGAAGGCGCCTGGTCAGTTACCAGGTAGCTCAGTCTAGTGCTGGGGTCCATTCTGATATGACAGTAGGATTGTTTCTTACAGGATCATATGTGAGTGCACTCCTTTTCGAACATGCAGATGGATTGGTTCCTTGTATGTGTTGAATGTAAGTGCAGAGCCTTTCTTCGATCATGTGTTGATCAGATATAAGTGTTGAGCCTTTCTTTGATCATATGTTGATCAAATATAAGTGTTGTGACTTTCCTCAATCATTGGTTGATTAGATGTAAGTGTAGTGCCTTTATTAGATCATTGGTTGATCAGATGTAAGTGCAGGAGCCTTTTTGCATGGAGGATTGGTTCCTCGCATGGCCAAGTGTAAGTGCTGGGCTTTTCTTCGATCATTGGTTGATCAGATGTAAGTGCTAGGCCTTTCTAACAGGGTTGTGGGCTATGTTACCACATGGTCAGATGTGAGTGTTGGGCGTTGCCTTTCTGATATGATTATAGGATTAGTTCCTACATGATCAGATGTAAGTGTTGGGCGAAGACCTACATGTTGGTTAGGCCTACATCCAGCATGAAAAATGGATGGCTCTGTAGAACTTCTTGTGACAAGAAGAATCGCGAGATAGCACCTGTGAAGATTCAGTATTGATGATCTAGCAGAGATGATGCTCCAGACATGATCTAGATCGAGTGATGATCCAGATCTAGTGATGATGATCCAGATCCAGTTATGATGATCCAGATTGAGTGATGATCCAGATCTAGTGATGATGATCCAGATCTAGCGATGATCCAAATCGAATGATGATCCAGATCCAGTGATGATGATCTAGATCGAGTGATGATCCAGATATAGAGATGAAGATGACTTGAAGACAAAGAAGATGATGAAGAAGAATGCAGATGACAAGAAGATCCAGAGAAGAAGACCAGTGATGAAAATTGTGTCGCTAGAATACCTTCCTAGTTAAGAGGGAGTGTTGATGTAATTGTAACTTCGGAATGTATTCACTTGTATTTATTATCTATTGTAACCCGATGTTTATTTTGGGATTTTCTTGTGTCATGTCATGCCCCAATGTTCCTATCGGGAGAATATATAATGTAAACAAGTCATGTCAAGTCATTGTGGGTAACCCTCCTATTATCTAAGGGTTAAAGTCCTTGCAGTTCCGAGGCACTAGGTTTATTAGAATCACCTAGTGAAGTTGGCCCTAGTAGGGTTTTAGTCATGTTGGGGTTAGTATAAATAGAGAGTTGGACTCTCTATTTAGCACACAACTCATAAACACTCAAGTGTAGCGCATAGTTGAGGAAGAGAAAGACACTGGAGCTAGAGGAAAGAGCTTACTGCTATTGGGAGATTGTCTTACTATTTTTGGGTTTCACTTTGGTGCTGATTCTATCTTTGAGGAAGTTATGAGGTTTTCTCCATTTATGGTTTCCCTGAGGAAAAACACTGTGTTCATTGTCTCTTGTGTTTGATTGCTGTGCTTGTTGTTCTCTCAGTTAAAGATCCTAATGATATGCTAGCTTAATGTTGAAAAAATAAAACTAATTCATTATTACAGACCTATATCAACATGTCAAAACAACCAGTAGTCATATCCTACTCCAAACAAGCCTAAAAAAATTGCATCCCTTTATAATAGGATGAATAGACCTTAGGAAATTTACGGTTCAAACTTAGAGGTCTCACAATGATCACAACTTAATCCAAACATACTTTAAAAATTCACGGATGAGTTTAACAATTTAACAATTGTTCATGGTTCATATCTAGAAGCCCATAAGGTTCAAAAGACATATATAGAATCCCAAAAATTCATGGCCCTATCTACAACAGCCCACACGTTCAAGCAAGGTCACAAATGTTGCGACCCAACATATCGTCAATACAGTCACATATCAGCCTATGAAGATTTAGTAAGGTTTAGTAAGGTTTAGCAGCCCAATAAAGACTATGACCCAGCTCAAAAAAAAGCAAAGCAACAGTCTCAACAATATACAGGAATTAAACAATAGAGAATCAATACCATTAATGAAGTACAAACAACCTCACAAGATCTTTGGTTTATAATGACAGTCTTCTGGAAGAATAGTTGTCACTGGAGGCTAATACAATTATGCATTGTAATTATGCCAATTGATTATTGCATTAGATGAATATTGGTCTCATGTGAATAGGTATCCTACAGTCAATTCATAGGAACCTAGTGTTACGGAGAGAAATTCCTATGGCTTGGGGTACCACAACAGACAACTTGACTCCAGAAATCAATCCTTTCCAATATGCAATAGAAATTAAATGTCTAACACTAAAGGATCAGACCTCGTACCTTATTCCGGATGGTTGAAGTAGATCCCCGTTGAGCTTTCCAATCTTCAGCTTGAATTGATATATTACTTCCTCAACAACAAGTAAACAATACAAGCATTCTATATATGATGGTGTTAGATCTATTCTAGAATATATAATCAATAATGTATAAGAGTTTGACATAATCCCATGGATAAAAAATTCATTCAAACACACATTATTGGATAGGAAAATATATTTCTATTAATATAAATCAGAGATTACAAGATACAACCTCTGACGGCACGTTTGTGAACCAGAGAAACTGAATCCCCCACTTGGGCCTCCACCACTTCAATCCTCCATATCTCGATAGCAAGCTCACAAGCAAAAGGCAAGCTTGGGAAGAACACAAAAGTGCTCCAAGGGACAAAGGGATGCAGACTCAAGCATAAGTTCCAGCAACAATGGACTATAGTTTCTTTGCTCTCAATTCTCTCTTATTGCCTTCAATGTACCAAGGGGTTCCATATATAGCTTTCAAAGGGATAATGAAAGGTCGAATCTGAGCGATCTCAAGGCATAGGGAAGGCCAGGAGTCAAATGATTCAGATCCATGTCAAGGAAAACTCCAAAAGGATTTGGATTATGCACACATCCCGATGTACACAGTTTTAGTGGTCAAACCCGCGTATATACGCGCTTATAGGTTAAAAAGTCACATGTATCATTTTTCATATGTTTTTAGGGATGATCAAGGAAACATCAAAGGACAAAAATTGGTCCATAGGATCTAAGGAGTCTACAGCAGGACAGGGGAAGGCCATACAAAGTGTGATTCACTTGGAGTGGTGAAATTATCTATAACAGATGCCCCCTAATGTGTGAGGTCAGAGGGGTCATACGATGGCCGAAATACATTATAAGTCCATCCCAGAAGTGGAGTGATTAAGGATCCCAAATGGAATACCAGCCACCCATTCAACATAATACAATAATACAACTCTGCGTATAACTACGAATACATATAGCAATCCCGGATACATAAGAGTACAATGGCCATGAATAGGCATGATACATGATGTCACATATGTGGTCATAGCCACGTACAATATACATAGATCAGAATCTCCATGATGAAGATATACAAAGGACCATAATCTCCATAATGGCTGAAGATATAACAGATCAAGATCTCCATAGTGGCTGGAAATATCTGACATATACTGGAATCAAGTCACGAGAGCTGAAATCTCATGAACATTGGCACGATCAAGGAGGTAGCATATAAGAGATGCCACCAATCTGGAAAGTCTTCTACACAAACTGCTACGAGTACATGTCCTACTATGCAAATAGAGGTGTCGAGGTCGAACATAGTAGTCCATCGTCTGATTACCGGTCATTAATGTATACCGTTAATAGACGCGAGATCACCCACTGATAATGAAAATGGGAATCAAAGTACTAGAGTGCAAACTAACAAGTGTGAATAAATGTGTTGAGGTCGAACACTTGAGAGGAACCATCGATCAGGGGACATTGATGTATTCCCAAGAACTGTCGATGGTGAGAAAACCTACCACTGATGACTGCAAGTCTCAAGGCACTCAAAATGACTCTAGATTCCAATCCCAAAATAAATGATCTGAAGTTGATGGGATGAAATCCGCTCAAAGGAGGGCATTAAGGCATCCCCCATCATCCAACACGAGGTACTTAGCCAAGCTGTATAATGTGGAAGGACTCAATCATAAGGTGCACGAACCAGTAACTATACCGAGAATGGCCGACATGCAAAGTCAAGATAACTGAGGAATGGCCGACTCAGGCTTCAACTTTCTTCGAACAAGAGCATAATGACGTATGGTGACTGAATGAAGGTAGCATAGACTTGATATACAAACTGGGACATCTCTGCGACACAGGAGGCATCGACAAACGCTCCATAGGGACTGGAAGCTTAACCAGTCGGTGGAGATAAACTCAGATAAATGAGTATATCTCCTAAAGTCAAACTATAACCCAACCAATGGATGTGATATACAATGCTCTATTCGAAGGCGACAAGACTCAACAGCTGCCATAGATAACATCTTTCCTTGTCCGGCTTTTTGGTTTTTTAATTTTTTGGACTTTTTCAGTTATTTAAAAGTCTTGAAAAAAGAATAAAATAGCCTTATAGTTACAAACTAGGAGGAGACGAGTGTCATAAGGGAAAACAAACTAGTTCCAAGCAGTGGAACATACCTATGCTCAATGCAAGGATACATGTGTATGATATCGACACTCGAGGAAAAATCCCCTCCCAGTAAAAATGAAATCAAGCTACGAAGGATATAAAAAATAGCTCTACATGGCTAGACATGAGACAAGCTCGAGCTATATGGCTGAAATGCAATGTCAGGGGAACCGACATAAAGGTCAATAAGGTAGGAAAAGCTCATGATAATGCATTCACAACTTGACATAAGGGAGTCCTGAGGGAAATAGGCCAGCATAAGATCAAGAGGAGTATGAGGCTCTTGCGAAATGTCATGGTAGTACTATAAAACGGACTCCCACACCCTAAAGGAGAAAACGTCAGCATGGGCACCAAATGCAAATAAGGCGCTAACTAGGGTACCCATGGAAGGTAAAGCTCTACCACTCATATCATACCACTTCTAAAGCAGTAAGAAGGTTCCGTGACATAATAGAGTGGGTTCGTACCTAAGGTCATGGTCATATGGTCATAAGGTCATGCAACATGCAAAAGGTGGTGAAACCTAACCTATATGCCAGTTTAGACATGATACCTGAGATCAGCACGAACGGGTCAATCCAATGGCTAAAACGGCACTGAAAAAGGTCTTCTACATCACAAATTATGTCAAAAATGGTCCAAAATGGTTAGAAAATGTCGAAACTATAAGAAAGGGGGTAAAAAGTTTCAAATATTTGAAAATTTTCTATAAATAGTAAAAAATATAAATCATTTGAAACTTTTGAGCTCTGATTTTCAACAGCAAATTCCAGGAGATCCAGCTGGCGAAATTCACTACCGTTTCTTCCAAGTATTTACTCATGCTCTCCTCTTGCATTTTGATATAATTTTTATCAATTTTCATGGTGAAATAAGGTTTCTAGGCCAACCCAAGATGAGCGCTGCAGCCCACACAGAAATTGAGGTTTTTTCCACGTATAGGGCTGGATATATGCAGAAAATGGCCTCGAACCCGTGTACATACGTGGCTGTTTTGAAAACAATCACGTATGAGGCCGCGCATATGGTTTTTTCAATAAACTTATGGGCAAATTTCCAATTTTTTGTGCAGGATGGTCCTAGAGTGGAGAGAGCGTGAGCATGGTGAAGTAGAGGAAGCAGTAAGGGCCGACTTAATGGCTCAACAAGCTTTACATGCATGTGGACTCTACAAGTTTTGGTGTCTTGGTGGTTTGAGGGCCAAACCAAGAATGTTACATATGCTGGTAGACTATTGGGATCCAGACTCGGAGTCCTTCCATATTGATGGGATGTCCCTCACCATAGAGGTGGAGGACATATACTTTATCACAGGGATTTCTAGAAGAGGGGAGGTGGTGAACCTTCATTCCCGCGGTGGGCCAGGGGGTGTCCTGACTATCGATGAGTACATTGCAGTGTACTGTTATCTAGACACCAAGAAAATGGGGAGTCAGGTCCCTACCAATGCTATACAGGTGCTGGGCCTCAAGGCCATATTATTGACACTAGGCATGATAGTCGGCTTGGCATCACTCCACCAGGCCTCGTGGCCTCTGATGTTCTATGCAGTGGAGTGCATGAGACCCAATATTTATGACTGGAGTACTACACTACTGAGCAACATGAAACACCAACTCAGTGAGTGTAAGGTAGGCAGGGTGTGGAACTTCGGGTTCAGTAGTCTTTTGAACACGTTTTTCTTCGAGCGTGTTCCAGGATTGAGCCCTAGAGTGGACGTTCCTCTCCACGGAGTTCGAGATCTGGCCCAACGGTGTTGGGAAGATGCTATGTGCAGACTAGGGGGGGTAGGGTGGCCAACCCATATCCAGCTGACTTCTTTCCATGGTGGCGACAACAGATAGTTGCCATCGATGACTACCCCTATGCAGGGATAGATTTCTTGGGGGACCCGGACATGCCGCTACCACCAGGATCAACATATGGCAATATAGGTAACGAATCTCGACCCTCACTCTTTTTAAATGTTTGAATTATAAAAAAAAATTGTGTTTTCTTGATTATGTGGAATCAAAAAGACATGTTTTTGCACGACAATACATAGTGACATCTACCATTTGTGTGCAGATGTGGGACCACAGCGGCCAGAGGGATTCCCTCATCATAGACAGAGGGGAAGAGGAGATGACATCACGGGTGTGGATACGGAGCGAACGCTCCAGAGCATTCATACCAACTTTGTGAGACTGACTCATAGAGTTCTCATGGCACAAGTCGAAGACTTGCCTGAGGCCATGTAGTGGCAGGTGGTGGGTGTACCACGTGCATGGGTGCAGTTATTTCGATGGCTAGCTAGAGCCATAGTGACGTTCCATGATCACAACCCTCCTCCTCCTCCACAGGATTAGACACCTGAGAGTGTATACATTTTTTATGACCGTGTATTATATGATGGTGGCTTAAAAAGCCCCAAATTTGTATCATGACACTATGTATTACCACATTTTTTATGTATATATAAAAAGTTTTATGGTGATCGATTTATTTATTTACATGTGTAAAAATTGTGTTTGTGATTAATTTATTGTGAATGAAACAAATGCCAATCTAACACGTAGTTAGCATATGAGTTAGCAACTTGATTATTATCTCTAGGAATGTGTATATCTCACACGCAAGAAACTTCTCAATAATGTCGGATCTCTAACATGGTACAAACTATTGAGCTGTGACACTACTAACTCTGAATCAAGATGTACCTCAAGAGATAGAACACCATGTAGAATGGCATCCCGTAGAAGCTCAATAACGGCGCTATACTCAGCAACATTGTTGGAATATGGCCATAGACATACACCTCCTGAAGACAGTACCTGACCCATAGGAGTACAAATCACCCAAGCAACAGAGGCTAAGTGTTGAGTGTGATGGCTTGCACCATTCGCAAATCCTATGTAGGTGGAAGATTCCATTGACATCTGCCAAAAGAAATGGAAACTAATCACAAACTTGATCACGATGAGAAAAAGACCTAACTATGCAAAGTTGTACAATAATATACAATAAGCAGCCTTGCCTGAAAATCATGCATAGTATTTCTTAAGATAGAGCCCATTTTTAGGCTCCGCCAAGGCTGTCCCTTCATAATCCACTAACTCATAGGCACCCTTCTCTAACACACGCTTGACCACGTAAGGACCACACCACATAGGATTAAATTTCCCTGCCCCCAAGGGTTCTTTCCGTTGATCCCACAACAGGACCAAGTCTCCTTCACTAAACTCCCTTGGACGGACATACTTATCATATTGGGCCTTTACGCGACGCTTATTAACCTCTAGAGCCACCAAGGCATCCCAATGCTTCTCATCAAGTTGCTCAAGGTGAACCAAACACTCCTCCAAAGGTGAAGTGTCTGGTAAGAGTTCCACAGCTAGCTTCAACGAAGGAATCTCGCATTCAACCAGCAATATCAACTCCACTCCATGTACAAGTTGATATGGAGAAAAACCAGTGGCAGTCTTAACAGCAGTTCGATATGCCCACAAAGCAGGGTATAACACAATGTGCCAATTCATCTTGCTTTGTGCGATGGTTCGTTGGAGAATGGATTTGATTAATTTATTCACTGCCCTTACCTGTCCATTCTCTTGGGGGTAGTAAGAAGAGGAGTGATCTTGCTTATACCCTAACTTCGATGCCAACTCTTCCATCATACAGTTCTGAAAGTGCGAGCCATGGTCAGTGACAAGCTCTTTCGGAATCTCGAACCAAGTAATAATTTGGTTGAACACAAAGTGAGCGGCTGTCTCACCATCAGATTTTACTGTAGGCATAGCCTTATCCCATTTCGTGAAGTAATCAACAGCCACTATAATATGATGGTGCCCCCCAGCTGAAGCTGGGTTGCAATCCATAAAATCGAGCCTCCACTTCATGAAGGGACCGGCGGTGATAATGGGATGTAACGGGGTATGTTTCAAGTGCATATTACGTGCGAACACCTGGAAAGTGTGGCACCTCTTGACCGCATCAATACAATCTTTGAAGATCGACAGCCAGAAATAACCCACTCTTAAAATATTTTGAGCTATAGAAAGCCCAGATAAATGACCACCACAGGCCCCTCCATGGCAATCATTCAGCACTACCTCAGCCTCCTCATGAGTTAAACAACGTCGTAAAATGGAATCTACCCCACGGCGGTACAAAGTATTGTCCACTATGAGGTAGTTTTTAAATACATGACGTAATCGTCATTGTTCATCTCATGAGAGGTGAGTAGGGGTCTTCAGTGTTTGTAAATATATTATGATATCCCCATACCATGGGTCTAACGTTGAGATTAGGAAGATGTGTTCATCGACAAATGTATCTTCACAAACCAACTCCTCGTCCTCACTCGGGAAATCTGATATAATCTCTACAAAGATTAAAGACTTCTTTGATTTTTCCGAAACAAACTCGAGATCAAATTCTTGCAGAATGACAATCCAATTATTATATTTTCCCCCAATCATCCTTCGGGTGAGGACGAATTGAAACGGATTGACATGGGCCACAACCAAGGTCTAGTGAAGGAGAATATAATGTCTCAACCACTGAACCGCATGTACGGTAGCTAAAGCAAGCTTCTTGACATGAGAATAACAAATATCTACGTCAATAAGGTTCCATCTCAGATAATATATGACATGCTCTTAGAGCTCCTCATCCTCTTGAACCAAAACCATACCAATCGTCTCTAAAGATGCGGCCACATATAATAAGAAATCACGGCCATAGTTCGGGGGACTAATCACCAGGGCCGACGCTAGGGCTTGCTTGAGTGCATCAAAGGACTCCTGGGCTCGCTCATCCCAATCAAAGGGAGTATCCTTCTTCAAGAGACACATGAAGCCCCTAGTCAAATTCGCAAAGTTGACAACAAATCTTCGTAAGAATTTTTCCATGCCTTGCAAACACTGAAGATGATGAATATTATTTGGGGGAGACAACTGAAGTATTTCCTCAACATTCAAAGGGTTAACTCTTATACCCTCTTTAGACACGATGAATCCTAACAAATGCCTTGATTTCACACAAAAGATGCACTTGTGAGGATTTAATTTAACCGAATAGTGCCGGCATCTTTCGAATACCAATCTCAAGTGATAGGGATGATGCATTCTAATGCGAGAATGAGCAGCGGGGTCATCCAAAAATACCTCGATAATTGACTTGAGATCATGGAAAATCAAGGTCATTTCCCGCTGAAATGTAGCTCCGGCGTTTTTAAGGCCGAAAGGCATTTTCCGATATGCAAACATTCCCCAAGGAAAAATAAATGCAGTCTTATGTTGGTCCTCAAGTTTAATCTGTATCTGATTATACCTGGAAAATCCGTCCATGAAGGAGAACACCTCGCTACCCACACACTCATCCAAAATATGATCAATAAATGGTGTGGGGAAGTTGTCCTTAGGACAGGCATGATTCAAATCATGGAAATCAGTACATATGCGGATCGCTCCCTGCTTCTTATCCACCAGAACGGGGTTTGAAACCCACTTCGTCAAGGGAACGGGATAGATGAAAACGGCTTTCAACAGCTTGTCTATCTCTGCATTAATGGCGAGTGCTTTCATAGGATTCACCGTGCATAAATGCTATCGAACAGGCTTAGCATTGGGGTAAGTCTTAATCTCGTGTTCAACAATTCGAGGGTCAATACCTGGCATCTCATCATAAGACCAAGAAAAAATATCATGGAATTCCTTGAATAGCTTGGTATATTCTAGAATCTCAGCATGGGAACATTATGCCCCAATATAGACATTCTCTATCGTTCCAGGATTGCGAGAGATGTTGATAGGAATCGTTGAAGATATGTTTTCCATGTTTCCATCAGCCATCGGACCAGGAGAGCTTAACGGAACCACAGGACTACCTACTCTCTGACTAAGAACCGCCCTAAAATCCTCACGCTCCAAATGGTCAAGATCTAGAAGGAAGTATGATCTATGATGAAGTTCCTCCCATGGTGGTTCAACTCCCAACATGGCCTCAATAATCACTTCATCTGAAGGGAAAACCGTATCAAGATAGTCGTGGGCATGAGAATACTGTACTGCCCATGCCGACAGCACATAAGGGTCCTCCTCCTCTGTCTGTGAAGAGGAAGGACTAGGCTCTGCAGCAGACTCTAGATTAGCTTGATAAGCAATCATAGCTGTAGGCAACGGCATGCTCATCTCAACAGGCTCACTCGACGTACTCAGTGTAGGAAGAATCCAAGGATCTTCCATATGAGTTGTGCGAAAAGACACAGATGTCGTAGATGTCGAATCCTCATCGGAACTAACTCCTATCATGAGGATCGGTGTAGGAAAACTACAACCTCCCATGAGGGATGGATACATGCCTACACCCACACTCCCAATTCCCGGCTGAGAGTGGTCAATGATCGGGATCGAAGCTCCTAAAGATGCGGTAACAGACAGATTCTTGAATGCCATTTGATCAATCATTACAATCTTCCCGTTATGTGGAAAGCATATAATGCAGAACAAGGAAGAAGCAATGGCTTGCATACTATACATCCAGTTCCTGCCTAGCAAGAAATTGTAGTCAAGGGGCGCATCAACCACCTCGACCTCTATCGCAACGGTCTTCCCTCCCAAACAAAATTTAAGGGAAGGAAGGATGCCATGTGGCCTAAAATATCTCCCATCGAACGCAGTTAACATAGTCGCTGATTTAGATAGCTCAGGAGAACCTAGACCCTTCCAACAGGCCAAAGACATCATAGAAGTAGCAGTGCCCTCATCAATCACAGTGCGCTTGACGGTTATATTAAGACATTCTACGTGCACCAAAAGAGACACATAGTAGGGAAAGTGAGGCTGGAGTCCTATGGTTTCAAATTTGATCACAGAGGAAGAATCATCATTGTTCACACCTAGGGTAGAAAGTAATGCCTTCCTTTGCGAAGGACAACTCTGAAGCACTTCCAATGCAGACATCGCACAAGGAGTATGGCCCAAATCCTCGAGAATTGAATAATTCTGGGTGGCTTGGGCATTTGGATTATGCCCTGAACGCTTAAGGACTCCCTTAGGAATGTGAGGTGCAGCCTCAGGTTTATCTGCAGGTTTCTCAATATGCTAAGGGGACCTTGGTGGATCAGGCTCTTTTCCTAGGCTGGGTTGAGACGAACTATAATCTTTCGCACGAGTCACAACTTTTGTAGCACGGACCATGTTAATTCACCCACGACCACTACCCTCCGGTGGATCATCATCACTAGATTGGTCATGATACTTCAAGTTCATATTTTGATTATGCAGTAAAGGGTTAGTTAGCATAGCTGGGCCCTGTGCCAAGAATCTCGAAGCTTCCTCAATATGAGGGCACAAGTAAGTGAGGTGATCATCCTTACATAGCTTGCAAGGGAAATTAACCCTATGTTTAGCTTGCTTGTCCCCCCCATCATTTCTACCATTCTTGTCATTATTGTTAGCATTCTCATTCTTATTCCCACCCTTACGATTATTTTTACCCTTTTTTCTATTCCGTCCGGGCTGCTGGTTAC
Source organism: Pseudotsuga menziesii (assembly GCA_001517045.1). Classification (NCBI taxonomy): domain Eukaryota; kingdom Viridiplantae; phylum Streptophyta; class Pinopsida; order Pinales; family Pinaceae; genus Pseudotsuga; species Pseudotsuga menziesii. The sequence goes on from LPNX010236822.1 coordinate 340,687, forward strand.
CCTTCTGGTCCGATGATTGCACAGAAAGTACATTCACCATTTGGGCGGGTTGAGACAAATTCGTAGCTTGTCGCAAAGCAGATTGGTTGATTGACAATTGACTAACTTGTTTTGCAACTGAATCTACAGGTTTCGCACTTGCACAACCCACAATGCCATCGGCATGTGGTCCAGGTTTGACTTTGGGATCCAAATTGAAATGAGGAGCATTGGGAATAACCTCATACAACAAACCAGACTGAGCATAGATCAAGTCCAGTTCCTACGCCCTAAAAATCACTTGTTCCTCATTCTTCACTCCGGATGTGGAAACATCCTTCGCTATATACAACAATAACGACTTGAGGAACCACTCGAGGAGGAATTCCAGCGGTATAAAATCTTTAATTAACCTCTTCTGTCTACGCCACTCTTGAATATGATCAGAAATATGTGTGGCTTTATCTTGCCAAAATGTCAACAAGATTTCAGTACCAACGTCATAACGCACTGGTAGCTGGAAATGATTAAGAAAATTCATCGCAAGGTCGTCGGACAAAGCGAAAGCACCCCTAGGTAAATTTATATACCATTTCCTAGTAGGCCCTGTGAGGGTGCGTTGAAATAGTCTCAACCGGACTAAGTCCTAATGTAATGAATTCGAAGAGCACCATAGGTGAAATGTAGTAACGTGTTCGCTCGGATCCTCTCCCGGTTTTCCCTCAAACTTAGGTATGTCTAAAGGAAGCTTGGTAGGGACAGCCGACCAAGCCGGGTCATGAGCCACAGGATCGTTCGTCAATCTCGATAAGTCAGGAAGATTAAGCGTCATGAGTAAAGGGAGCCTAGGATGGTGAGGTTGATGGACCGCTCCATGATTCATATAGGGTTGACTACCACCATGGCCTTGGCCATAGTGTCCTCCTCCCATATGACCCATATAGGGTGGCGTGGAAGTACCATAGTACAGTGGACCTTGACTAGTAGGAGCTACAAAGCCATAATTAGGAGAGTAAGCAGGTTGTTGATACCCACCTCCATAAGGTGAAGAACCCTGTCCATATTGCATCCCATAATAGGGTCCATAGGTAATCGCATGTGATGCCTTATGAGACACTCCGTAGGTAGGAAGATATGCTCCGGAAGTAGGGATATATGCCGCAAAAGTAGTAATATGATCTCTAGAAGCATGAACATATCCTCCTGAAGAAACGGGCGGTATGTAAACTTGAGACACAATTGGTCTAGTAACCGTAGTATAGACCTGACTCGTAGCCATGTGCCGAATCAAAGGACCACGTGAATAAGGTCGAGGGTGGACATTTGAAGAACTAGGGATAGAGGACGAAGGGATCTAAGTAATCAAGTATGTGCTACCACCTATCATCACTCGTCTCGGGTCTGGTATCCTAATCGGATCGCTAACTCTAGACCTAAAAGGGATATATGATGTAACTTCCACCACTGGGACGGAAGGTGCAATGTGACTAGTGTTCCCAAACCTCTCTACATGGTAAGGAATGAGAGTGCCCCCAAGCATAGTGTTAGGCTCGAATTCGGATTCAACATGAAATACCAAATCATGTGTAGGGAAACCAGACATAGCATAACTACCATAGCTAGTGCTGGCAGGTTCGAAATGAGTCTCAGCATCCTCCGACATTCCATACCGATAACGCGTCAATGGGGAATCGGCCCTAGAGTGAGTAGGTCTATCATGCATGGTTCCTATCTCAGAAATCATAGGACCTAACTCAGCTTAGTCGAGTGAAGGATCATAAGTAGGAGTAAATTCCCCATCGTCTACATGAATGGGAGGAGGTGGTTCAGGAATATCCTCTAAACAGTCTCCCATGGTGTGTGAATCAATGTGTGACATAGTCCGCCTAGAATGTCTAGGTCTCTCTCCCAAAGGAGGAGGAGAAGTAGAAGGCGGAAGTCCTGCTAAACAACGAGAACGGCGAGGAACCGCGCTCGAATCCACAATGACTCAAAAAATAGCAAAGACTCTCTATTTACGTAAACCCTATTCCAACTATCGTGCACAGAGAAATCACTAATAAAATCTAAAGCCAAATGCAAGCAAACAAGGGCTGGAAAAGTGATCTCCCGAATGAAGCAGGTATGTCTCGCCTAGGAGAGGCTTGAGACTCCCATACACAACAAGCGGAGGTATGTAACCAATTATTGTGGCCCTCAGCTTCAACGCGTAAAGCGATTGTGTTGTATGACCCCAACCTGGTTGGGACACCCACAGAATAACCCCTGCAAATTACCCCCTCGATATCCTAGGTAAGGCCACTAAGGTCACCTCAATATAATCAATTCTCAGGTAGACAATCGCAGGCGGGATTGACCATATGGGCAAGGTGGCAAAGCCCAAAACTCTCGAAAGAGTCCCCAGATACAAATACAATCCTGGAAATATCTTTGGTGCTACTCAGATATGACTAGGGGTCATCCCAATCAATAACCGCTGACACTACCTCATGCTTAACTCCCTTTTGAGAGGAGGATCCTGAGAAACACTGGTTATATCAAGGATTTCACACACTCACCTGGACAGACACATACATGTTGTTGTTTAGTGATCTTGGAGAATTGACTTACAATGAACTATTCCAAGATCCTAAAACCTAAGCTTGTTGGTGCACCCTAGAAAAGAAAAGAGCGTAGTTCATTTTATTTAGCGTTGATTTTAGTTGGATTTATTACTCAAAAACGAGATATGATCGTGCAACTAATGGTGTTATGAATCAACATCAAGTAAAATGCACACCTAACAATCAATGCAAATGCATTGTGTCCATGAAAACAGGGTATGCTACTACATCAAATGCACAATTTTTCTTCAAATGATGAATGCAAATTTTTCCTATATGAAGTCCTAACTAGTATTCCAAAGCAAATCTAGTGCAAGTACAATGCAAAGTGCAAAATGCAATGCATGGTGATAAGCAAATGTTTTTGGATTTTTTGAAAATAAAAGAGATGCAAAAGGCAAAAGAATGATTCTATGACCCCTAGACTCTACAAGCACACCCAAACAACAATCAAGCAAAGAACTAAGGTAAAAGAAATATAATGCACTAATCTCAAACAAAAAATCGAAAATGCCATGACAAGAACCTTCTTAAAAAAAAGAATTTAGCCTAAAAAAAAACGTTTTTGGTCAGAAACAGAGGTCTAAACAGACTCAGGCAGTGCCAAACGAGACTCAGCAACTATCAGTATTCACCCAACAACCAATTATCTTCCATAAAAATGGAAAAGCAAGGGTATACGCGACTGTTCGCAATAAACCCACGTGTATACGCGGAAATCGCAGAGGAATCAGCGTGTATACGTGACTGTGAGTTAAAAAATCGCGTACAGGAAGAAAGGTGCATAAACTCAAGGAAAACAGACAGGCTGAGACAAACTTCACACCAATCAGACTCTACCAGGAATACATGCCCCCAGACCCGACACAGAAACAAGAGAGAAAGAGCAATTCAAATTCATTGAATGCCGATAAAACAACCCCCAAAGGACAACTACTAGGAACTCCCCAGTGGAGTCGCCAATTCTGTTACGGAGAGGAATTCCTATGGCTTGGGGTACCACAACAGACAGCTTGACTCTAGAAATCAATCCTTTCCAATATGCAATAGAAATTAAATGTCTAACACTAAAGGATCAGACCTCGTACCTTATTCTGGACGGTTGAAGTAGATCCCCGTTGAGCTTTCCAATCTTCAGCTTGAATTGATATATTACTTCCTCAACAACAAGTAAACAATACAAGCATTCTATATATCATGGTGTTAGATCTATTCTAGCATATATAATCAATAATGTATAAGCATTTGACATAATCCCATGGATACAATATTCATTCAAACACACATTATTGGACAGGAAAAGATATTTCTATTAATATAAATCAGAGATTACAAGATACAACCTCTTATGGAATGTCTACAAACCGGAGAAACTAAATCCCCCACTTGGGCCTCCACCACTTCAATCCTCCATCTCTTGATAGCAAGCTCACAAGCAAAAGACAAGCTTGGGAAGAACACAAAAGTGCTCCAAGGGACAAAGGGATGCAGACTCAAGCATAAGTTTCGGCAACAATGGACTATAGTTTCTTTTCTCTCAATTCTCTCTTATTGCCTTCAATGTACCAAGGGGTTCCTTATATAGCTTTCAAAGGGATAATGAAAGGTCGAATCCGAGCGATATCAAGGCATAGGGAAGGCCAGGAGTCAAATGAGTCAGATCCATGTCAAGGAAAACTCCAAAAGGATTTGGATTACGCACACATCCCGATGTACACGATTTTAGTGGTCAAACCCGCGTATATATGCACTTATAGGTTAAAAAGTCGGTTGTATCATTTTTCATATGTTTTTAGGGATGATCAAGGAAACATCAAAGGACAAAAAGTGGTCCATAGGGTCTAAGGAGTCTACAACGGGACAAGGGAAGGCCATACAAACTGTGATTCACCTGGAGTGGTGAAATTAGCTATAACACCTAGTGCATAGACCATTTTTCTCTTCGCTTAGATATGTAGAGCTCATTTATTTTTTTAAATAATGAAAAGTAATTACAAAGAAAATATGCAATCAACATAAAAGAATCGAGATTCAAAAAAGTGAAGACAATTAATTCATGCAACTAAAATGTAATAAAAATATCTTCTCTCAAACCCTGAATCAATGGAAATCGATTAAAACCAATCTTGATTCAAGCTACAACAAATGGCTAAATCAAGCATCAAATGAGAACTATAAGCATTCAAGGGACTAACACAATATTTAACCAAAATACACACAAACTTCAAAAAGCGACAAAATGCTTCAAACAAAAGCAATAAACAAACCATAAAAATTTGTCAAGATATTCCTGTTAAACACCAACATGGTTTCATGTACTTGAATGAGCTCATTCTTTCTTAGCGAAGGTGTTGTCAAATTAGTTATTTATCCTTTAATGTTAGGACACTATCTATGTGAAGAGATAGCTCCTAGGCCTAGCTTTCTCAAATTCCATCGTCACTTCCTGTCACATACAAGAAAGAGACAATGTAAGAGGTAAATATCAAAACATCAATATTAAAATAAGCTGCATGAAGGTAATGTAGCTCAAATCATCAATGTTACAACAAAAAAGTACAATGTAGAATCTATTTTTACCTAAAACACGACCTCAAACTCACATATAGTGATCACCAGCAAGGGTACATGGAACATCTGGACAAAAATAAGACTCAAGAGTCCTTAATGTATATTAGATCATATACAATGTTAGGTGAAATCCAATTTCCAATTCACATTTTGGCCCTAGTCCTCATTTTTGACATTCTGGCTCTTGTCCTCATTTTCCACATCAAGTTCATTAGAGATATTTGTTATATTGTTTTCTCCCCTTCTTTCATGATCTGATCGCCAAAGAGCTAATGCTCTTTCATATGGAAAATTGTCAACCTCATACTTTTTTACCTATAATCTTAAGCATGTATCCACATTTTTATCAAGCTTGTTCCTCAACTTTGACTTCAAGAATGTCAGTGCACTAAACATTTTCTCATCCTCCACTGATCTCAAAATCATGGTTTCACATAAATCTGCTAATTTGAAATATTCTGACATTCTTTCCCGTAGTACTTCGCTACCACTGAGCTTAGTCCATAATCTTGTAATTGCACCATATTCTTTACTATCTGACAGACAAAATTGGTCCCACATTGTTTTACCAAAGCATTGACATTGATCTGTCATTTTTTCTTTATCTAAAATACCTTGAATATGTTCTCCTTGTATCTCGGCCTCTCGACAAAAATGGCTCTGCAAAATATTGATTTTCATTATAAAGTCAGCTTCTAAATTTTTTGCATTTTGACTATGGTCCCAATATTGAGGGTATACGATAGACATGGCCTCCAACAATTCATCTCGAGGAAACCGTTCTCTTATCTCTGATGATAGTGATTTTGCAATTTCTTTCAAGTTGTCTCTCACTGAAATTACAACATCATGAAATTTTTCTCTTGAGATGGAGCACTATTTGGTGGATCTTCCTATCTTTTCATTATAATAAAATGGAACCATATGCCCATGAACTGCCATACATAGCATCCCTTTTTCATCAAACTTCAAAAAAAAATCATCGTTTTCTATATTGATTATCTTCCTCCAATTTGTAAATGCTAAATCTGTAAAAGAATCTTCCATAATATACAAATTATCCAATGCAAGACATGTTAATTTTCTTTCTCTTGTGTATTCAACAATATACATCGTGCGACTCTAAGCCATCTTCACGAGTTTATTCATTTCATGAAGCATAGGAAGAATTCTAGCCATTGTTAATAATGTATCTATATCAGTTAGTAGAAATAGAAGAGTTTGAGCTTTTTCTACACTTGAGCGATGTTCATACATCACCCCTACCAAGGATGCGTATTCATTGAATATTCTTTTGGCTGGTCCCTTCAATGATATCCATCGTGTATCAACATCTTTTAATAGTTTTTTTCCATTTGTAACACCATCAGATAAAAAAAATAAAAAAATAAAAATTAATTAAATTAAACTCTAAAAATCGTTTGGGACTCTGACAAAAGTATGCATGAACCTCACGTACAAGATATTCTACCTTTGAAACCAATGAAAAGTTGATCACTATTTTAAATGCAAGATTCATCCTATGAGCCATACAATGAATACTGAGCATATACGGTGAAGTCGAGAGTTACATTCTAGCATAAAGGTCATTCCTTTGTCCATGCATTACTGATGCTCCATCTGCTCCAACACATACTAACTTTTTTGCAATCATGGAATGATCCATACCACCAATTTCCTTCAAAGTATCAATAACAAGTTCATAAATATTTTCTACTGTAGAACTTTTGGTCATTTTATGAATTCCAAGTAGATAGGAATGCCGGATATGGTCATTGACCATATAAATGCTCATGCAAATCCATGAAGTATTATCAATAGCCATAACTTCATCCAAAGACAGTGACAAAAATGTAGCATTTGCAATATTCTCTTTCATATCGTCCTTTTATACTTGAGCTAGATATTTTCCCCATTCCCAACCACTCGATAAAGACCAATGAGAGGATGGAAAATTTGGCACTTGAATAAAAGATAGATATTTCATCATTTTTGGATAATCTGTCATAGGGTGACCATTGGATAGGAGGTGAAATACAGTGCTTAATTCTATTGTCTTTGATAACAAATGTGTTTCCATCATCTTTCCAAATTGAGATTTGATGGTTCCTCCACTTTCCTCGAGTTTTTTTTATCTAGTAAGAATTCATTATATTCCACTTCAAATTGGAGATGTCAACATTTTCTAACATATTTCCATCTGGTAGTAGATTTATTCTCATCATTTGCAATTTTCTTATCATACACCTTCCCAACATGCTTCTCGATTGTGTCTAACTTCATCTGTAATTTCACTACCTTGCCAAGTTTCCAACTACATGAAATGCACTTAAATTCTCATGAGGTCTCATTCTCATTTGTTGGATGTATTGGTTCAATACATGGGTATCTTGAGACCCAATCAACTTTGAATTTTCTCCCTGCGTCCCATTGGCCCTTTTTCCTTTTCTGTGAATGCACTGTGTCACCTTGCAATGAAAAATATTCAACATTTGAACTACCACTTTCAGATGGAAATGCATTTGTCTCACTTTGATCATTAGAGGAATGTATTATACCATCCATTATCTGGGTTGCAGATGCATTCTCAAAAGTGTTGACATCTCTCTCACCGATACCTTGCTTAAGAGAGATTGAAGCATGAATAGGATGTGGATTATTGGACTGAGGCTTTTGAAAATATGATATTACATCCTTTTGTTTTGATGTTTTATTTTTCTTTCCACAATCCATGTTTGACATCTTACTTAATATTCCAAAATTGAAATTCCAAATCGATATAGAAACCAGAAATGAAGCCTACATGAGAAAAATGATATAAAATTAAGACAATGGCACATTATCAATTTACATTGACCTAACTTACAATGAGTGTTTACATTGACTCTTTCAATGACTTTTAATTGACTCTTTCATTGACTCTTTCAATGAATTTTAATTGACTCTTTCATTAACTCTTTCCTCGAAGGAGGTATAACACTAATACAACTGGAAGGTGTCAATGAAACGCAACTGCACTGACTAGATTCAGGGGAAGTGGGGACTCCACTTGTTATCTCATCCCTTAATGGTCCAACAGACATGTGGGGACCTGAATCTTGAAAAAACAATAAACTAATAGAATCAGATATTATGCTCCACATTCTTCTTTTGGCAAACAATCCACAGAATTCAAACAAGCATGACATACATCATGCCATAAAATCCCAACATTCATGACATACACATATGTATACTTTGTTATATGTAACATAAAGGATCATTGCATTATATGATGACAAATGTCTCCAATGGTGTGTACTGAATAGGTATATAATGCCCCATTTTTAACACAATTTCTATAATTTCTTATTCACCAACTTGAAATAACAAGCATTGACATCACATCAATGAAGAAATGAATAATATATCAATGAATTCTAAGCCCAAGTTGTACAACTTGCAAATGATCCTTTGTATATTTAACCAAAATGCCTAGATTTTGAAAGATCCACTAAATGAATCTATGTATTTAGCATAACCTATCCTTTTGAAAAGGAAACTGAGATGCTCTATCTTCATCAAAACACATTAGATAGAACACTTATCCTTCATATTTTCTTTGTTATACAAAGCTAACAATGTATAGAAATTAGAGTAACAATGTCAAGCATAATATCAATCACTACACGTAACATAGATTCTATGCGTATAATCCCTTCAGCATATGCGCACACAATTCTCATGTTTATAGATTCCCATTGATTATCTAGATTTCGATTGCTAAACTCAAATTCAATTCCATGTAAGATAAAGATTTACACAGATGACTTACTCTTCCATCAAATTAAAACAAGCTAATAGATTCTATTTTCACTGTTATTCAACTCAAAGACTTCATATAGAAAATCACTATGTTTCTTATTTAATTTTCTGAGCCTGTCATACAATGTAGAGATCTATCCTGTCATATTTACTTTAAGATCTAGGAATGAATAACAGCAACAAGCAGTCTTAAATCCCTAATTCTAGGAACTTTCTAGGAATGAAAACATTGAAAAGAGACTTGTAGTAATTTTGGGAGTCATTCATGAGGTAAACACTCTTCATCTTGGGTTCTAAGTTTAATTCTACCATCAAAAATGCCCTAGTACTCAAATCTAGGCATTTTTGAGCACAAATAGTGGCCAAAAGTCATATTGCAGCCACTGAAAAGCAATGACCAGAAGGCTGTAGAAAATTCTAAGTTGATATTTAAAGTAGAAGTACCATGAAAACCCAACTCTAGTCTCTGAGCATAAATAGCAGTGAAAATCATCTAAACTTTAAGTCTGTCTAGTTCTGAGTTTTATGGTACAAGGGCCCCCTACGATGATAAATGAAATTAAAAATGAGTACACGTTTTAATAAGTAATCTACAAATTTCTATTAATTTGTGTAAAAGGGAATAACTAACAATTTTTCAAAACATCACAGGAATAATGATTTAGAAAAGAAGAAAACACACTTTCCAGTCCTTACCATATTTGTTTCCTCATATATCAATTTCCTACCAATTAATGTGTGATGGTCCTTGAAGATAGGCTGTTTGACTACTAGTTACTCTGCCTTATAAATCATGAAATGAAAAACTATGCAAATTGTTGAATCACAGAGCATCCTCACATGAGTGATAGACATTCTATACATGGCCACAAAGCTCCTTATGTAGTTCTCCATCTAATCACATCCTCAATCTCCTAATAATTATACAAGTGTGTTGCAAAATTCTTGTCATGTTCAAATTCTTAACCAAATTCCACTTTATACTCTATGCAATCACTTCAACACTTTAATTTATGTCATAAGTGTTGCTTGTTGTAACAGCAAAATGATTCTAGTTACTTGCCATAAAAAACTAACCGCGGGATTTATTGATTGTCAACATCAATTCATGATGCAAGGAGTACCTGAATTGGTGGATGATGAAATACAGTCGAGGAATTCATACAAAGAACATGTAAACAAGATCCTATGATATGTTGATGCAATTAACTAGGAGGTTGGCCAAGGGAAATTTATTCTTATGCACCTTGGATCGTAGTTGCGAAGTTCAAACCTAGTACCAAACAATAGGCATCCCTAGGGTGACAGGCTAGGAAATTTTTCCTAGGCTTTCCTCCTATTACCCCACTATTTGGATAGGGTGTTCTCTATATCATTTAGTGGGAATATGTGCCACCATGCCATATTAAAGACCCTTCAATGTGATGAAGGGTTCACATCTAATCATTAAAATGCTTCCCTAAACAATGTTAGTCTTCCTCCTTCCAGTATAAAGTAACCTCAACATGTGTACAAAGAGAGGGTGCCATGGAATTTATAAATGCCACTAAATATGTAGAAGGGTTCCAAGTCACTCCAACCTATGGGAAAATTATCCTAAATAGAGCTCAAGAACACAAAAGCTCATCCTAAATACAATAGAAACATAACCCATACCTTAGAGCAAGATAAAGAGTGCCAAGAATTGTGATAGTTGAAAGATAGAATAACATCCAATGATAACCTCTTAGTTGATGTTTTGGTGGCTTTAGGAGCTTGAAAATTTGACACTTTTTCCTCATGGGCAGCCTCATAGCCCAATACAGAGGTGGCATTCTATAGCAGAACAACCTAACTTTGGGAGGAAATCAAACTCCCCATAATCAACTGCATCGGAATATTTTTTTATTAAAGAAAAAGAAAATAAGTTTATTTCCCTTTTTCTTATTCTAAAAATTGTTCTGTATGAGGAATAATTTCAATTTATGATCTCTGGAATGTGTGGATTATGTTCAAGGCAAATGAGTAGAAAGGTTATGCATAGAAAATTGAACATACATTGGTGTACTTTTCTTTCTAGCTATAATAGAAATTTGACCAGATGGTATTGTAATGGATTATATTTGGAAAACTTATTATGCATTATTATTGTTGTCCTTTCTAATCGTCTTCACATTATGTTATGATTAGAAATGTGAACAACCTACAAAATGGTGAACTAGAGTTCAACAAATTTTGTTGACATACTCTGTAATTTTTCCTTTAATCTTGTCCCTTGAATTTGAATCTATCAACAACAACACTTATGATTTTGATTTGACTTTCACAAAATTGTGAATGTGGATGCATTGAAATAATCTTACGAGTTAACCACCTGTTGTGCACCTGATTTGGGAATCTACAGGGTATGTTGCTGTAATCTATAGAATGTATGCTTCTCATCTATGTGGTTGTATGATATTGGTTGAAGTATTGGGTGAGTGGATCATAGAAAAAACACAAATCCTATAATAATACATGTTGAAACCACACACTCAACCCCTTTATAGGCCTCTTTGAATTAGACAGGTCCCATGAACTGAAGCAAAGTATAACCATGATACTTACTTCCATATGTAGAGCAAGAAGAAATGGATTGATGGGTAGACCATTTTGTGTCCTGCTTGTGAATCTTGGATAATTTGGAATGATGCAATTGGGATTTCTAATTGTTGGATACTTATATAAGTTTACCATTATACATTTTCTAGAAACTTAAACCATGATATAACTAGATCCAAGTCTTTGATTTCTTAGGGATTGGCATGATATTATACACCAAATTTCAAAACAATCAAAAAATTACTTGACAGTCATAGTATCATGTAGGTATATCTGCAAGCAACATTAGTGTGATAAAATTACCCTCTTAAGATCACCTTCACTATCTTCCTGATCTCTATAATTTCTTAATCCAAATAATCCATGAACAAATAGAAGAGTTTACATTCACCAGGTGTTGTGCCCCTACCCAACAGCGTTTAAAAAACATTATTTCATCAAATAAAATTGTATTTTATTTTTGATGAAATGTTTGAATTTCATATGGAAAAACTAAAGAATTAACAGCTATTGAAATGGTAACATTGCAGAAGCTATTGAAACATGAAATTCAATGTTTTTAAAGAAACCTTTGTGAACTATGGATTAGTTGACAAAATCACTATTTTGAAATTATTATTTTGAGTGGATAAGTGTTAATAATTATAACCTAGTAGTGATTTCTTATCCAATCATTTATCATTCGATTATGTGGTTTTGTTTTGAAATTGGAAGGTTGATTATGGTATTGATGACACCTTATAAATGGGTAATTTTGATTCAATTATTCAACTTGGCAATTCTGATTCATTTAACGATGGATATTGAAAGATAAAACCATGCATTCAATTTAAGAATTTGAAAAATATTTTACTAAGCCTATCTTATTATTTTTGCTATATTATTAAAAGTGTTGAATAAGTAAAGATCAAATAAGTGTATTTATAATTAATAGACTTTATTTATTTTTTATTATTTATACAAGATAAATAAATCTTTTTGTATAAATATAATAAATAAAGTTCTTTGATCTTTTAAATGTTTACTTAGAAAATTAGGTATAATTAACACTTTATTTTAATTTTATCATATTTGCAAAAACACCAGGAATTAATGTGAATTTTATAAAGGCTTAGAAATGAGCATACTTTTTTTTTTATTGAAGATTATTGTCTAATTTATCCACTGGTTATTTGAATAACGGCACGTGGTTATCAATGAAGATTGAAGGAGCTATTAATTCAATGGAAATGTTTGTGAATTTTGTTTTATCCACAACGGGATTCTCATGTTAAACCAACTATCTGTTCTCCGATATTGTAGAGATTTGAGAGATTCCAGCCGAATCTATGGATTATTATATTGCTAATAATGATAAAACAAATATCCTGTAGATGCTGAAATGTTTTAATTGCACATATTGAAACAAATCGCAGATTTTGAAAACGCCAAAAGAGATGGAAAGATCATTGGTTAAGCTATTTATTTTCTCATGATTGAATTTTGTTTACACTTCTTTCTTTTATTAGGTTTTTTGTTTTCATGTGCAGATTCTAAGGAGATTGTTATGATTCTGGAAATTGCCAGGAGACGAATTTTATTCTCTGTCAGTTATTAAAAATGCGTTTTCAAATAACAGGCATTTTTCCAGGCCACGTTGTGAACAAATGGAGGCAGATCTGAAAAATCCGCCACATGGGTTTTTCTCAAAACGGACCCATTTAGTTGTACTTAGGTGGATTTTGCCAAAAAGTGATGGATTCTGGGATATTTCGGGGGTTTTTTGGACACGATTTTTGCAGTTGCAGCCGACAAAATTTCGCGTGTGTAAAACCTAATTTGGATTCCGTTTTTTGTTATTTAAGCAGACTGTAATTTGTTGGAAAGAGAAGTGAACGTGGGGGCTGCCAAAGCTGAAGAGATTTCTTTCTTGTAAGCTCAAAAAACACTGCTGCCTGAGGTCAATAGTTGATGGAGAGGAGACAACAAGACTGTGGTTTGATTTATCTACAATTTTAGACAGTTATCTGTCTTGACCTACGATATATTGAACTGGTGATATTTTTAATATATGTTTACAGTTTGTATACTTGGCATATAGTTTTGATATCTATCAGTCTTGTCATTTCTTTTCTATTTTATCTATGTTTGTTATAATTCTCTAAAGAATTTTGCAAATATACATGTCTTGTATGATTATCGATTTTTAATGTTTTTGATCTTGCTGATATGTCATGTTGTTTAATTAATGATCGATATCATTGTTTATATAATATGTAATGATTACTGTATGGTTTTGTTAATGTTTAAATTTCTTTAAATATTATCAAGTGTATTCATGCAGTATTTTTATCAGCATAGTTCGATTCTAGGTTTAATATTATTTTCTCTCTTGATAAGAATAAGATCGAAAATAGATTAATATGCTGTTTCTTTTAAATTATTTTATGAAAAACAGCCATTGAATTACATTCAGGTTCTTTCCTGATTTTTTGTAATTAATGTATATTTGTTAATAATGCAAATTTTATAACTCATTTAACATGTTTGATTAATTTTTGATTATTTATAAGTTCAGTTAATTAAATAGATTTGTTTCATAGATTAATTTAATTAAATTACTAATTCATTAGTAAGTAGATTAACTAGTTTAATTTGTACATTCATTAACCAGTTTAATTTGTACATTCGTAGGTATTTATTAGATTTAATTAATCAAAGCAATAGCTCTATTTTATCTTTTAGACTTAGTTTAGTTAGACTTTCAGGCTGACAGAGCCTTTAAACCTGTCGGAAACAACTATACCAAACAGCTTGGAGCTTGTTTTAAGGATCTCGGTCTGGGTTGTCTTCCCCGTTAGGCGCATAGTCACATATGCGCGTCAACACCAGGATGTTTAGATATCCCTCCTATATTTTCACATGTTTTTATATCGGAACTTTGAGCACTACAAGTGTTTGAATCTAAAAATGACATATGAAAATGGTATCCCAGTTCCAATACATAATTGGAGTAATCGAATTCTAATAATACCTAACAACACCAATTATACTGAGTTTACCAACATGGTAATGAAGATTACATAAAACATTATCCATGACTCTTTTCCACCTAGAATGTTTCCTGAGAATAAGAAGTGGTTATAATTTACCCTTGCTACAAGGATATGTAACCAGTTTATATATGAAGAGTAACAAACTTGAAAGAATGTGACTAACACTACAACAAAAACTGGATTTAGCGTCTCTTTTTGCATCCTTTTTTGCATTTAGACCATCTTTTAGTGTATTTTTCTTCATTTTTTGGACAAAATGGCGAAATTTCACAGGTTGGTGCTATTTTAGGCGTTTTTTGCGTCCTTTTTCTAAATCTGGCGCAAATTGTGGCATAATTTGCACCAGGTTTTGCACCTGGTTATGCGCCAGGTTTTGCATCAAGTTTTGCAACAGGTTTTGAGCCTAGTTTTGCACCTAATTTTGTGCCTAGTTTGTACATCTACTCTTGTTGTGCCCCCTTTTATGTCCATGTTTGCTTCAACTTTTACGTCCTTGTTTTCATCCACTTTTGCATCATTTTTTACATCCACTTCTGCTTCTTTTTTTGCATCCCTTCGTGCACCAAGTTTTGCATCAAATTTTACATCCTGTTTTGAGTCTAGTTTTGCATCTCATTTTGTTTCAACCATTTTTGCATCCACTTTTGCATCCATTTTTTCGTCCACTTTTGCACCCACATTTTCATCTCTTTTTGCATCCCATTTTGCATCCATGTTTACATCTTTTTTTGCATCTACTATTGCATCCACTTTTGCATCCACTTTTGTCGCGTCCCAATTCCCACCCATTTTTGTGCCTACTTTTACACCCACTTTTGCTTCAACTTTTGCATCCATGTTTGCATATTTTTTTGCATTCAATTTTACATCAGTTATTGCATACCTTTATGCATCCATTTTTGCATCCACTTTTGCATCGGGTTTTGAGTTGGGTGTTACGACTACTTTTGCATCTACTTTTGTTGCATCCACTTTCGCATCCAATTTTTTATCCAATTTTACATCCATGGTTGTATCCACTTTTGCGCCACTTTTTTCATTATGTTTTGCTTCCACGATTGCATCATTTTTTGCATCCACTTTTGCATCCCCTTATGTATCCATTTTTGGTGCATTCCATTATGCGCCCACTTTTGCGCCTACTTTTGGTGCATCCTTTTTTGCATCCATGTTTTTATCCACTTTTGCGTCCCGTTTGATACCCAGATGTTGAAGATAACAATGAGGATAATGATTATGATATTGAGGATGGCTACGATGATGATGGTAATGTTGTTGATAATGAGGAGAATGATGACAATGATGATGATCAGGATAATGGCAATGGCGACATTGACAATGATTATGATGGCTATGAAATGAATGATGATGATGGTGATGATGACAATGACAATGATGATGAATACAATGAGAATGATGATGTTGATCATCTTAAAAAATAAGTTGTTATTTGGCATGCATAAAGTGTATGTGTCCTCCATGACCCTTTTCCACTAATCACATATTTTGGGTAGATGTTATTTCTTATGCCAATGGTAATGATGAATAACTAATGAAAATGTCAATAATCACAATGATGATGATATCAATGACAATGGTGATGATGATGACATGATTGATGATTATGCCGATGAAGATGACTATTGTGATAATCATGGTGACAATGACAAAGATGACGACGAAGATGATGATGATCATCATTTCCATCATCGTCATCATAAAAAACATCATCACTATCATTGTCATCTAGTTCATCATTGTCATCATTTAAAGCATATGGGATATGTTTACCATTTAAAGCATGCATAACAAGTGGGATACAGTTACAATTTTAAGCATGCATAACTTATAACTATGATTGAGCACATTTTAATCTTGGAGCTTGTAGTGAAACTGGGTTTATTTACCTCTACCAACACTTTCTTATAAGGATCATCATCATCATTTTCATTGTCATCATCAACAACAACATTGTCATCATCATTATCATATAATCACATAATTGTGAATGTCATTATCATCAAATCAATTGCATTTATTGTGTCCACTTTAGCATCCCAAATCAATTACATTTATATTCTCCTTATGCTACGTTGTATAGGTGCAAAACTAGGTGGTTTATATCATTATTGTCAACTTCATCATCATTTCCATCGACTTCATCATCATTATCTATATCATCATTCATCTCATCCTCATCGTCATCATTTTCATTGTTGTCATCAACAAAAACATTGTCCTCATCATCATATAATCACATCATTGTGAATGTCATTATCATCAAATCAATTACATTTATGGTGTCCACTTTAGCACCCCAAATCAGTTATATTTATATTATCCTTATGTTAGGTTGTCTAGGTGCAAAACTAGGTGGAGGAATGAAAATTATTGAAACTATTTAGCATCATTTCTCATGGATTTCTTAGAAGTTTGGATTTGTTAAGGATTGAAATATATTCATTCACTTATGCTATTGTTTTATATTATATTTCATAGAATCCCTAATGATGAAAATTCATATGGTTAAGATTTGAGAAACCTATATTTAAAGGGTGATGAAATGTTTTTTTTCTTTAAAATCCATTTTTCCATTTGAAATTCTACATTACTCACTTGGCAAATTACTTATGTAGGGATTGTGGGTTTCCCTTGCGTTGTGGCTGATGTAGGCTAGTGTCACATGACCTCAAGAGTCGAGACAAACTTGAAAGACGCTCGAATTCAAGAAAGGATTGGGTAGGTTGTATGGATGTGACAATTAGTATCTAGGGATAGCCATGACCCTTACTATCTCATGACATGTATAGAACCTTCCATGTTTAGTATTTAGGATATCCAAACATTCATTTCCCAAGTCGTACAAATGTTTTACCTATATTTATTTTTTTTTAACAATTATTATCACATAGATAACCACATGTTCATGAACATTAATAAGGATAAATTAACTAACCCTTTACTATGAGTTTTTTTTCCTTCTAATTCAAAAAAAATATTTTCACATAACTCACCATATATTTAACAATTTTAGCAACAATAAAATAACTTACACTTACAATGACTTATTTTCCTTTTTCCTTATATTAAAAAAAACTAATCAATATAAAACAACTCAAAATTCTTTCTTAAACACTCCACTCCAATAATATAGTATAAATAATAAAAACATTTAGATCTCTTCAACATTAACCCTAAACAATAACATTTAACATAGCTAAAACTTATAAAGAATATTGTTTTTAATGTAGATAAAAAAAACATTACTTCAACGTAAAGCATTACCACTTGATCTTTATTAATTAATCATATTACACTCTCAGGATTAAAGCAATCTTACATAGTGGTGGCACACATGTTTATAAATATTACATGTAACCATCTCTATGTTGGACTATGAAAAAACGTAATTCAATATAAGTTAAAACTTAATATATGTTATAGATTTTAGTTTAGCTATATATAAAACATGAAAAATATAAGATTTATGTAATAAACTTAAATGTAAGTAAAAAATATGACGTTAAAGTGGGAAATATATTCCTGACAAGTCCCTAGAAGAGGGACCCCTTTTAATCCAATGTGGCAAACACAACCTCCAAATGCTTGCGCTTCCAAGACAAGCCTAGAAAGTTGGTTTAAATCAACGGTGTAAGGCTTGACCAAATTGAATATCCACAAATAAAGCAACAAAGGTGGTCACCACCTCCACATTCAATGTAAATAATGTGTGCTTCTTAATGAAGAACATACTTTAAAATATAAACTTTATAAACTTTGGCATTAACGCCAAACAATTCCATTTACGGATACAACTTCAAAACCATCGATACCAGTAGCAACCAAAAATATTAATATTCAGAATCCGTCGTCATTGTTGTTCAAGGAAAACCCTTTGAAAACTCCATGAAACCAAAAATTCCATGGAGATGGGAGAAGGCATTGCACATTTTTAATCTTCTCAACCAACGATGTTTTGTAGAAGACTCCATTACGTATTGCAGGATTTTGGAGATTATCATCGAGGCGAGAGTATTGGAAAAAGGAAAACGCGTCCATGGTCACATGATAAAAATTGGGTTCTAACCTAATGTTCGTTTGGCTGCTAAGCTTGTTAGTATGTATGCCAAGTTTGGTTGTATTGAGGATGCACATCAAATGTTTGACAAAATGCATGCGCACAATTTGGTTTCATGGACTTCTATGATAGAAGGATATGCACAACATTGTTATGGCGGAAAATATTGGGTACTCTTTATCTTGATGATGGAAGAGGGAAAAAGGATAAATTAGTTTACCATTTTCAACATTCTACGGGCATGTGCGAGCTTGAAATAGGGGAAACAGGTGCATTCCTACTGCTTTAAAACTATATTTGATATAATTTATCTATTTGTTGTGGGATTATTGCTATGTATGCCAAATGCAGAGATTTACAGAGTGCCCAACAGATGTTACAGAATGCATGAACCAAATGTCGCTATCAGGGAATGCAATGATATCCAGTTATGTGAGGCATTGGTTTTCGTAACTGGCATTTAATATCTTTAGACAAATGCAACCAATGATTTGCAGAGTGCCCACCAGATGTTACAGAATGCATGAACCAAATTTCCCTATCAGGGAATGCAATGATACCCAGTTATGTGAAGCATAGGTTTGCATAACAGGCATTTAAAATATTTAGACAAATGCAACCAATGGGATTGAAACCAAACCAAGCCGCCTTTTTAGTGTTCTAGATGCTTGCAATGGGATGACCTCATTGGCATATGGAAATGAAATCCACGCCCACATTTTGAGAAGAGGATTTGAATCTAAAATTGTTGTGGGAAATTATATTGTTAACAAGTATACTAAATGTGGGACTATGGAGTATGTACACCAGTTGTTTAATAAAATGCATGAACGAGATATAGTTTCTTGGAGCAATATGACTGTAGACTATGGTAGGTTTGGGAGAGGAAGGGATGTGATAGAGGTATTTCAAAAAATGCAGCAGGTTGGTATGAATAAAAATCATATTAATTTTGTTGGGGTTCTTGTTGCTTGCAGGCATGCAAGCCTAGTTGATGAAGGTTTGCATTACTTTGATTTTATGAGACACCATCATTACATTACCCCACAAGTTGAGCATTATTCCTGCATGATGTATCTACTTCGTCATGTTGGGCACCTTGATAAGGCACTTGATGTGATAAGAAAGATGCCATTTGAACCAGATGTTGCTTTGCTCGGTGCTTGTAGAGTGTATTCCAACATTGAAATAGGAAAAATTGCATTTGAACTGGTTTTTAAGTTCAACCCTCAATGTGTTGGAAATAATGTTCTGCTATCAAACATCTATGTTATTGCAATTAGGTGGGAAGATGTAGACAAGGTAAGAACAATGATGAAAGATAAAATTGTGAAAAGAAGCCATGGTATAGCTGGATTGAGGTCAATACCAGAGTGCATCCATTTCTTATAGGAGATCGAACACACCCACAAACTGAGTTGATCTATGCAATGTTGGGTAGCTTGGCTCTGTAGATGCAAGAAACAGGTTATGAACACTATGAAATTCATTTAATTCTCATTTGTACTGCAAAAAGACAGGGATCATTATGAGGTTATTCCTCGAAATAGTAAACTCGTATACCAGCAAAGTGGATAGTTGATTGACAGCACCAAAGCGAGTGTAGACTCACACTGGATTCTTTGAAGGTAATCTATCAGGTTCTTTGAAGAGATTTAATATTTTTTTGGAAAGATAAATATCAAGGTTTAGTTCAATGCATTAATAGAACTTATTTGTGAATTTATTCATTTATCTTTTTGATGCACTCAAATAGGGCTTGTTGCAACTCTAAATGATTATCCATCTATATAGAATTTCTGATGGGATTTTAGTTGTACAAACACTATGATCAATATTTGGAATTTGTGTATGGAGGTTTCCACAATAGTCATGTTGTACAAAATTTATGGGGTTAAACTCTGTTGAATTTTAAAACTTCTTGACATTTCTAATGGACACTTCATGGTCTACTCGTCATTAGGGAATTCAAATTAATCTTTGATATTTTAAGCATTTCGTCTTTCCTCATATTAAATAATAATTTTAATCATATGTTAGTATTTTTTTCAAAATGGTTAACCTACTTGTCCCCTATTTATTTCCTCTATAGGATCACTCGAGAGTTGGTTCTATCTATCAATGATTTAATTGAATCCTTGATGATGGGTGGAGTGTCCCATATTGTCCTATTTTTAGGTGGTTGTTGATCACATATTGTTCGATTTTGAGGTATTTGTTGACCATATGCACTAGCTAGTGAGGAAAAGTGCACTACTTGGAGTTATTCTTGGCTTTCTAAAATCATATTTATCTAGTAAAAAGAGCACTCTACGCGGAAGATATTTTTGGTATTGTGTTTGTCCAAGGAAACTCCTATTTATCCAATCATAGAGGGTGCACTAGTTTGGGAACATCTTTTCAACTCGAACTCATCTTTATCCATTCAAAAAGACCGAGTTATTGATAGTCTTGTTTTTGGCATGCTTTATCTTTATTTCGGAAGCAAAAGGAGGGTACACTTGTTGATGGAATGAATTGAGTTTCTTTTTATTCATGCTTTATATCCATGTTATCTCAGGTAGGATGCACCACTTAGGTTATGATAAGGCCGATTTTATCCTCTTTTAGTCATCTTTAATCAACACTTGATAGTTAGGACGAGGGAATATTTTTAGGTTTCCCACATTATGTTCATGTTTTCAGGGAATATTTTTAGGTTTCCCTGTACAAATAAGTAGTTGATGGATGCATTTTGTGGATTTCTAATTATGCTTGGATGTATTTTTAATCAGCTTAAGGGAGATGCCATTATGAGTGGTATTATCAGTATGTTTTATCTCCTGAACTAAGAGTGAAAGGCACAAATATGGCTTGATAAAAGAAGAATCAGGTTCACTATCTATCAAAGTTTTATCCAAATCCCCTAATGATGGGTGTTGTGTGACGTAATGTCCCCAATTTTGGGTTCTATTGCTCTACAAGTGGAGATGACTATTGGGGTAATTTGATGTTACCAGTGAGCTCATAGAGTTAAGAGGAGTTTAGAGGATCACTCTTGCCCTGTTAGTTTTTTATTTCAATGCAATTTGACCATTCCCTTAATTTGGGAGTAATAATTAACATAATTTAATTAAAGTCTCTAAAGTTGTTATTTTATCTAAATTATCTAAGCGGGCGCCTCAGTGTAATAGCTAGTTGGAATTGGGATGGAAAGATTTAAATGTTGGGATGATGAAAAGTGACTTCCATTTCTCAGAAATGCTTTAAAGCAAATAAATCACTTTATGGAGTAAAAAGAACAAATTATTAAAGTGAATTTTGAGGAAATATTGAAGAAAAAATTATAAAGTCACTTTTTGATTAATTATTGAGTGGGAAACGTGAAAAGGGGATAAAAGAGAAATTGGAGTTCATTCTCTCATGATTCATGACTTTTGGATCTTTGGATGGACACCCTCACCCTAATTGATTGTGAGAGGGATAGGGTGATTGTGAGAGGGAATATCGATCAGATCTTTCATTGTACTTCATTGCAGTGGAAATGAAACATGCATACTTGCAGACTTACAAAAGATTCTCAAAGTTATTGGTGATTTTGTGGAGGGTGTGCTTGAACGTGGGAATTTTCAGCTTCATATATCTTGTGACCACCTACATCTCTGATGAAAAAGGGTCAATTTACTTTACCTTTGCTGAGTATACTGTCATAAATGAAGGCACTACATTTGGTAGGAAATGTGGGGCTGTTGTTGTGAAAGAGGCTGCTTTCCTTGAGAGGGCGATTTGGAGAAAGAAAAATGGAAAACCATCTTCTAGAGAGAAGGCAGCTTCCTAGAAGGACATGGACATTTTCAGTTTCATATATCTCATGACCACCTACAGACATGATGAAAAAGGGGGATACTACATTAGTCCACATGTCAGTTTCTATTTGGATGCTGCTGAGGTAGCATTGTGTGGGTATTGTCACTTTCACCTTGATCTCCAACAGGTTATCTCACTCGTGATGTAATTCAAAATTTTGAGACTCAATGATTGAATTTACTTTCAAGTTAGCAACAATTGCATCTGTCATCCATTTCTTGATATCTTAATCCATTAGTTCCTTCTTGCTGTTATATTTCTTTGTAAAATCTTTATCTATTCTTGAAATCATAGAATGAAGAGTATTTTTGTTTAATAACTGAGCCTCCTTCCTCAATAGAGCTTCCTGATGTGATACGTTCTCATACATTTTAGTCATTAGATTGATTCTCTTCTCAATAGGGTCACAATCAGTTACTAGTTCTATCAGCAATTTTATTTTGTAATTCCAAGCTTTCTGCATTCTGATCGAGTGCATATCAATGGGTAATCAATGTCATTGGGCATGTATTATTAGTTTTCATTACGTTGTACAACATATTTAGTGATGATAACATATTTTGATGATTTCGAGAATCATAGTGCAAGTGAATTGATTTGCAATAAGTTGCAAATGCATCTC